>BQNB010029064.1:5559-56081 GCA_026074375.1 Tanacetum coccineum
CTTGTGTTCAAAATGATTGTTTATAAACTCTATGAATTCACTCAATGTTTTCGTTGACTTTTTAGCATGTTTATCTCAGGTATATATTTGCTAGCTTGGATGGGATGGAATGCGGACATCGAAGGACGTGACTTGGTGAACTTTGCACATATGATAAAATGTTTTCTTTTAAAGAAACTTAATCATGTTGTGGGTTATTTTGAAACGAGTTTTCATAAAGTTTATTGGGACCTTGTAACTCTGATCCTCTTAGTAAAAATTGAATGTCGTTTACCGTGACTCGTGAGCTTGTATTATGAAGTAGCACCCCAATGTTGTATTCCGTTGCGTTGTAAATTTGAGGGTGTTATAAGTAGTTTGTGTATGGTCCGCATATATGACACCCTCCAATTAGTAAATAGAGAGTGTTCATGATCGTTTACTTTCCACCAATAATCTTGAAGCTTTACCAACAATTCATAATCAAGTTCTTGAAAGTTTTTGAAATATGTTTCCAACCATGCGCAAAAATTTATTACACTTTGACTTGCATAACCTCATAATTTTTCATAAATTTCTTTCTGCTTTAGGGCTTCCTCTTTCAAATTGTTTTCGTCAACTCATCGTACCATTCATAGTTTTGAAAGTATGTCATATATATAACCGACTCGAACCATTCCCGGTAACTCTCCACCGTTACAGAATCCATCATCATTTGAATTGCAGGTGGGCCATTTAGTTTTCTCATTTTTGAAATGGAAAGGTTCGCAAATATGATCACATATTTCATATGGTACTCCATCTTCAGACCATGGTTCATTATCTTCATTATTCAATTCGTTATTATAATCTTCATAGGTATCGGTACTTTGAATATCATAAGTAAATAATTTCGTATCAACTTTGAGAATATAATTGAACTCTTTGAATTCTGTACATAACGGCGTTTCCTAGTTGAATAAGTTTGTTTCAATCCTAAGGATTTCAGCGATTTCATGTTCATCATTATTATTTTTGTCTTTAAGATCCGAAACCTCCTCGTTCCTAAGTATCACCTCATCGTCCCCTCTCATCCAGTATACCCATAATGCTTTTTGGTGTACCAATCCATCTCCAAATGGTTGTAAAATTTTGAGGCGATCCATTCAGCGAAAACCAAGTTAGATGGGTTGTATTCCATATCAACTTCTCGTGTGTATGTTTCTCTTTGTCTCTTGATCTATAAGTATTCTTCGAATTATAGCTTATAACTCCTGATTAGCCGTGTACCAATCACCGCTTTCTTGACATTTTTATCCATTGTCTTATGATCCCTATATTTGAGGTCTAACCATTGTTCCACGGTTACATCAACAAGCCTTATCAATCTTTTGTTGATGAAGATTACTTCTTCAGCATAAATCTTTTCATACTCATCATAATTTATTTTCCATTTAAATTCCTCGGGATCATTATGTGTAGGATCACCGGTTCGTTGTTTGACACGTGAGGTAGGTTTAGGAACCTTAATTTCACAAGTAAACAAATCGTCATTAATTCTGCTTAATCTGTTAAATTTGTTGAAGATCATCCCTATTTGTGTATCGTAAGTGAACAAATCCTCATCGATCTCGAACAATTCAAGTCTCTCAAACTCTTCCTTAATCACCTTTTTCATTGCTACTGAAAACAATCAGAAAATCATCAGTAGAACCAGTTTGGAAAAAGGCATATATAGAAATTTAAACTCGAAGTTCGAATATGAAAAATTTTGTTTCTGTTGTTATATCAGGTGATCGATATGCCGTATTCAATGAATTTGGATAGTCGTATCAGTTTGCTGAATAAATACGCTTTATTAGTTAAAAAGTTAGATGCGTCGTATTCAATTAAAGTGAATACGCCGTATCGAGTTATCGACCAGAACAGTGTATAGAAAACAATAAAATAAATAAAATAAACAAATAAAGCAAACACACAAGAAAAACAAACGAATAGTTAAAAACAAATATACAAAATTTTACACTAATTCTAGGGGTTAAGTTAATCTAATGTTAAAAACCAAAATATTAAATAAAAATAAATAATAAACAATTTCACTCCCCCGAATTAGCGCCAAAAATTTATCGTGTCTTCGTGTAGGTTGTTATTTTAGTTATTCAAGTTTTACGTTTATATTTTTCCGACTTTACCTAAAACAACACTTTAACAGGCAGTGTACCCAATCAGATGTAGCTTCGTTAGTAAGTAGGGTGTCGATCACTAAGAGCGAGAATGTTAATCTATAGTTCTATCAATATTTTGGTTGACTAGACTAAGTTAATTTAAACTATGTTAATTCTATTCTATGTTAAACCTATGTTAATCCTAATTCTAATGGATAAAGGGGGAGGGGTGTTCGAAATTATTGATTTGATGAGACAAAATAAATAAAAAAATAAAACATAAGGACTAAATCTAGCATTATGTAATTCTACAAGCTGGTGAAGGATATTCTACAAAAGATAAAAGATTCTAAAAGATATGATTCTTGAAGATAAAGATGAAGTTTATTAAAGAATTAAAAGATTTAGTTTCCTTATACAATTATGTTTTCCCTTGTAAATCTAGATGGACTCTACTATATAAAGAGATCCCTAGATATAGTTTTAGGTGTGCCAAAAAGTGTGTGTTTGTGCACCAAAGGTGTAAAACGTATGTGTGTGGGTTTACACGTCCCACAGGAAGATGTAGATGCTAGCATATGTTTTAGCCCCAAGATCAATATTTCATTGATCTTGTTAGATTAGGTAACCGTTCTACGATTGATCACGTAGAATTGGGGCTTGTAGTAGTCATTGTATAAAGATAATGATGAAAACCTTGTTAGAGTAACATAGATGTTCTTATTCCGTTGCATGTTATGTTCAATGTTATTATCCTAGATATAGATCTAAACAATCTGAGCTTATAACGATTCTTTAGACTCCACAATTGGTATTAGCGCCATGGGGCTCGTGATATCTAGGATCTACAAGGTTTATGAAGAAACCCTAAAAACTCTAATTTTCAAGAAATCGATTTGTGGTAAAAGTTTTATGGGGTTTTGAAGTTTAATTGATATAACGGTGCTTATAATCGTCCTCTCTACCTTAATTGGTATGCGATACGATTGTAAATCATGGTTACTTTTAAGGGTTTCTTGATGAAGGATTCGGTTCGTTATTTGTCTCATATATCTGATCTTGTCATTAGTGTTACAAGAAGTTTCCAGGCTGCTCGTTACTGTTTTATATTCGATCTTATGATTCATGGTATTTGTTATACGATCGAATGATGTCGCTACTCTTGATGATCTGATGTTTTCTTGCACTTCCGGGTATTAGTCTTGTAATAAATGTTTGGTGTAATTGGTTCAAGAAGGATGGTTAGGATTCTACTTATTGGGCATTTGAAACCCTAGTTTCTAGGGTTTCTATTTTATAAATCATGTTGCTAACCATGGTCGTTATTATGGAACCATGTTACTACTAATATGATTGTGTACCTGTTGTTGTTGTCTCATCTGCTGGTGATTTTATATTTAGAGGTTCTCATAATGCTTCAACAAGGGAAAGAAGCTTATGTGAGAATAATGGTTTAGTGAGATGAGCAATTCAACAGGATGTGATCGACAAGAAGAACTGAAAGTATTATGACAGAGAACAGTTATAATGAAAGAAGAGTATGGTGATAACATGGTGGCCCATACAAAAGATTCGTTGGTGGAGAGATTTTTTATTAAGGGTTCACATGTACAAAAGATTTAATGTTTAATACTATTTGGGTCTGTTCATGCTTTTAGTACTGTTCGAACATGCTACTGAAAGGAAGGTACTGTTCGTTGGGGTTGCTCATGTGAGTATCGTATATATATATATATATATATATATATATATATATATATATATATATATATATATATATATATATATATATATATATATATATATATATTATTCATGGGTGTGATGGGCTTTAAAGTTTATACTATTCGTGCATACTAACAAGCAGTTTATACTGTTGGGATTACAAAGTGCACAGCAGTAATTGGTTTGTACGCACATCAGTAATTGGTTTGTATTGCTCGTTTATAAACTTAGTACTTGTGGTAAATACTGCTACCCTTAACAGTTAGTACGGTTGGATATTTATGCTGTTAGTGCTTTATATGTTTGTACTACCTTCGTCGTTTGAGGAAGTTTTTAATACTGCTTTTGGCATCCGAGAAATGAAGTTTGTACTGCTAGTATTGTCCGATATCGGGTGACAAAGCATGTTTGTGGTTCTCGGCTGAGTTATGTTTTTAGATAACACACAGGAAGTTTTTGGTATTGGTTTATATGTTCTTAACAGATTTAAAGGCTTGTTTTTTAATTGTTTGGATTAATTGGTTACGAAAAGATTGTTTATGACTTATTTGACGATGAAGTGGAATTATTTGGGTTTGTGTTCTTATCATATCTCAAATGGCTTACAACATTTGGAGGTAACTTGTTCGTGCTTACAACGATGTGACGAAGACTTGACGAATCTAGAAAAGGTGTGTGATCTAACTTATGGTGCTCAATGCTCACATTTGCTATCACTTTGTTATGTGTCTCATATAAGATGAGAATTTTTGTCAAGAGGTTGCGATCTACTTATATTTCATAAATTTATTTATAAGTTTGGAGTCACGTGGATAGTACAAGACATAAGACACAAGTTTGGGTTATTCTACTTTTACATCAAGTTCGTTATACTTAGTTTTCTTCATCAGTAATCATTACATAGAGCCTACAGAATTTGAAGATTCAAGAAATGGTTAACATATGGGTTTCAGGGGAAGCTTATTGTTAAAATGTTTAACCATTTACATGCATTCATGCACCACTTAAAGTGAAAGGTTTCATTACTACTGGTAGTTGTTTATTACTGCTGCTAGTTTAAGTTTCTACTGTCTTAAGTTCATTTATCTTATTATGCGTCATGGAGGGTAATTTAAGACATTGGAAGGCTAGATTAGTAGTGTAGTATATGGTTTGTAGTTGTAAAGATTCAAGTTGCTTTTCTTCACAAAACCCCTATTGGATTATGACAAAAGGGGAATAAGATTGCAAAGATAGGATTTGCAACTTATTATGTGTGGTGACATGGCATGGTACAAAGGAAATCTACTTAAGGGGAAGTTTTGTTTCATTCAAGGAGATGATTACATCTCAACTTCAGGGGAAGCTTTGGCTTTATGATGAAGTTCGTACACGACTTTGTTTGTTTTGTCATCATCAAATAGGGGAAGATTGTTGGGAATTGTTGATTTGATGAGACAAAATAAATAAAAGAATGAAACATAAAGACTAAATTTAGCATTATGGAATTCTACAAGCTGGTGGAGGATATTCTACAAAAGATAAAAGATTCCAAAAGATATGATTCTTGAAGATAAAGATGAAGTTTATTAAAGAATTAAAAGATTTAGTTTCCTTATACAATTATGTTTTCCCTTGTAAATCTAGATGGACTCTAATATATAAAGAGATCCTTAGATATAGTTTTAGGTGTGCCAAAAAGTGTGTGTTTGTGCACCAAAGGTGTAAAACGTGTGTGTGTGGGTTTACACGTCCCACAGGAAGATGTAGATGCTAGCATATGTTTTAGCCCCGAGATCAATGTTTCATTGATCCTGTTAGATTAGGTAACCGTTCTACGATTGATCACGTGGAATTGAGGCTTATGGTAGTCATTGTATTTAGAATAATGATGAAAACCTTGTTAGAGTAACATTGATGTTCTTATTCCGCTGCATGTTATGTTCAATGTTATTATCCTAGATATAGATCTAAACAATCTGAGCTTATAACAATTCTTTAGACTCCACAAGGGGGTTTCAGTCTGAGAGACTGACACAGGTTTTGTGGTAACTTAGATCAATTTAAAACACAATAACACACGCAAGCAAATAGACAAAAGATAAAAAATCGGTCTAACCAAATATAAGAAAACTGTATTAACCATGATTAATCCAATTAAAATGTTGGTTTGTTTATTTAGTGCAATGAGTGCTTATCTTGAGGTGACATATCATTCCAATATTTAGGTGGTACTTCTTCCTAAAACCTAGATACGTAGAATTCTGTCACAATTAAACGCATCCACATAAAGCATCATATTTGCTGATTATAATCTATCTTAGGAGATTAATAATGCTGATCTTATTAAACCCTAGGTCATGGAGACTTTACCCACTTACTGCTTAATGGCAATTTATATTCTAGTAGTCCACTGTCCAAGTCTTTACCAAAAGAATCAGTACGTTATTTGTTCATTCTAAGTTACTTGCTAGTCAAACTTGTTCACATAAACCAATGGTAAAGATAGGACATTAATTATGATCCTATTGTTCTAGATATATAAATCACTATATGAAGAGCCATCCTGGCATCTAGCTGACTTGGTCTATATCACTAGATCCAGTTAAATGATAGGTCACATACAAAAGCACGTAAACAAGTATGAATTGATAAACATAAACAAGCAATTAACGATAAATTAAGCATTCAATATAAACAAACCAAACATTCAAATCTTAATAATCATGGCTAATACCCAAAGGTATTAGCCCTTAATCATTGTAATCAATACCAGAATAATAATTCACCCAAGGTAAACTAACCGAGTTAAATGAATGATACCAAAAATCGAACGATTACTAGAGTATAGGAGATTACAAGGTGTTTCCTATGGAAGTAATAGCTTTGCTTGAACTCTTCTGCTCTTCTTGTCTATTGAAAATCGACTTTTGTGGTTATGGTATCGAAAATATGATCTAGCACACCTAAAACTCGTTTTTAGGCCTTTTATTTATAGTGTCTGAATTTGGTCGATACGGCGTATTGGTTGAAGTCAATACGGCGTATCAGGGGGTTTCTTGGAGTAGGAACCACATTCAATATCTTCCAGAATATTTTATTACTATATCTTGGATACGACGTATAGAAGTCTTCTAGATACGGCATATTAGACTTTATTCTTCAAGGTTTCTTGTGAAGTGCAGGCACAGATACGCTGTATCTTCCTTGATGGATACGGCGTATTGGATGTTAGAACATTATTCTTCATATTTCTTCGTTTAAGCTCCAGAATGCGTGCCTTTTAGCTAATCTTCACAAATACTTCATAATTACTGCAATTCTCAATTCTAAACGATTAAGTATCAATTCTTGCAATAATTATACAAAATGGGTAATTTACATGGGATAAATGATGCTATAAAAGTGCCTTTATTTGATGTCATCAGTTGCCTTAAGGAATTTAATGTTCAAGGTTGTTTAAATATTGTCAAAGTGATGAATGATGTCTTCCAAATAACTTTAGGGCTATTTAGATTTGGAGGAACCGATTGATTCATGCAGCAGGGGATGACATCATTAAAATCAAGAACGAAGACATTTTCCTGGTTATTAAAAGTATAGCTAAGATATGGATATCTACTCGTATTAGATCGAATGTGAGGATGGATTGCAAGTGTTGGGTGGCCAAGCCTATCGATTTATTTTCCTAATTATATATGTAGTATTTGGTTAGTTTAGTTTCTTGGTTTGTGACGTTTTTGCACCCTAGGATCTCGCAGTATATACGTCCTTATACAAGGACCTGATCTCTCACCTTCTTGATTCCTCAATGTTTAATAATATTCCCGCGATTTGAAAAGAAGTAAATACTTGTTAGTATTAGCATAAATTCATATTAAAAGTTTATTTTTTCAAAATCCATATTAAAAGAAAATTTGTTGGTTTTTGTTTACATTTGTCTAAATTGTGTCTAATTATCGAACGGAATCAACGAAACTCACACTAACATATCTAGGGATGACAATGGGCGAGAAAAAAACTCATAACTCACGAGTACCCACACTGTGATGGGTGGGTGGCGGGTAATGTATACCCATCGCGGGTAAACCCGTCACACCCATTTAAAAATAGCTTTGGTTATACCTTGCAACCCGTGAAGATGTTTTTTTATTAAACTGACATTTATTATATTACTTAAATATTTATCAAATTATTAGTAGATATATTTAATAATCACATACGTCTTTTTTGAGATTCAAGACTATAATAAGAATATGAATCGTTAAAGTATCAAATGTATATACCAGATATCTCAATTATCAAGGCAAATTCGTTTATACTTGGTTATTTGATTTTAATGCGCAAGTAACTACTAGTCTTAGGCAATAATTCATGAGTCACAAAAGTATAATTTTATACTTTTTATGTATTAATTCAATTAGTAATATATAATTAGTAGATAATTGACTACTTGTGCGCATATTTATCAATACTAGTCGGGTACCCGCGCAATGCGGCGGCGGGTACACTGTAACTAAATTTTTCGGCGAACAATTCTTTTTGTTATACGTTTCGGCATGATATAAATTTTTCGACGAACAATTCTTTAGGTTGTTGCTTATCTCTCTTTTTCTCGTCAACGTTGACACCTGTACCCACAACCTTACGGTGAAATAAATATATATATATATATATATATATATATATATATATATATATATATATATATATATACTTGCCATTTCGTGCGAGAGAGGATGTTTTTTTTGTAGCTGGTGTTTGAGATTTCTTTGTGTGTTAATGGCTATTTATAATCAGTAGGTTATAATATATATTAAAAACATGGTTTAAAAATATATTATGATACATATGGTTTTTTTGTGTGGGCTGTTACGAAATAATATTGAATGGGCTGTTACGAAATGGATATAATTTATGAAAGACAATTATATTTTCAGTTATAACATTTAATTATATATTAATGTTTAGAGTATATAGTAAAATTATCATAAATCTTTCCTAAAGAATAAATGTTTTGATTACTTAAAATTTTAAGACTTCTAAATTTAGATGTTCTAAACACTTTATATAGTAGTATAGATTGTTGCCTGTCTCTCTTTTTCTCGTGAACGTTGACACCTGCACCCACAACCTTACGATGAAAAAATATATACGTATACTTACCATTTCGTGCGAGAGAAGATGTTTTTTTGTAGCTTGTGTTTGAGATTTCTTTGTGTGTTAGTGTGTATTTATAATCAATAGGTTAGAATACATATTAAAAACATGGTTTAAAAAGATATTATGATACATGCGGTTTTTTTTGCGTGGGCTGTTACGAAATAATATTTAATATGCTGTTACGAAAGGAATATAATTTATGAAAGACAATTAAATTTTCACTTATAACATTTAATTATATATTAATATTTGGAGTATATAGTAAAATTATCACAAATCTTTCCTAAAGAATAAATGTTTTGATTATCACAAATCTTTCCTAAAGAAGAAATGTTTTGATTACTTAAATTTTTTAAGAGTTCTAAATTTAGATGTCCTAAACACTTTATATAGTAGTACAGATATAGTAACTTATGCACGTTCTTATCAAATTTGATTTTCAAAACATTTGGAAACATATGTGTAAATGTAATGGCGGATCTTGAACATTTAATTTTTTTTTGGGGGGGGGGCCCTCCCTTGCCTCTACTAAAATCCGCCACTGTGTAAATGTTACGTTTCATAAACCCACGGGTTTACCTACGGGCAATGAGTACCCGCGGGCATGGGAATGGGTAAAAAATTATACCCACAGACGGGTGGCGGGCGAGTGACGAGTAAGAGAAACATCGTGGATGCGGGTGACGGGTTAGAAGCACACATGCCCATTACTCACGGGTGTCATCCTTAAATATATCAAAACAAAACAAATACAACTATTTTGGGGGTTTTCGCGATTTGTAACCGTTTGAACAGTCAAATCCGTTATTCTACCTCACATATCTCGTTATTTTGTTTTCACAAATGCATCATTTAAAATTTTCCAAAACTAATGACTTGCATTGAGAAATTTAAAATGCACCATTACCCCTCCTTAACTTGATGACGTAGGTGCACGCCAGCAAGTGTGCACTTTTCATTTTGTAATTAGGTAATGTTGTTTTGTTCAAAAAAATTAGGTAACGACCGTAATGTTGTCTAAGAAAATATATATGCCAATCAGTTTGTAATTTTACTCTTATTGAGTAACCTTTTGGTTCCACTATCGATTAAACTACTGAATTAGACAAATAATTAAAGTAAAAATGACTGATGTAATCCGATCACTTATCAAGAACGCCACGCTTGGAATCAGAGATGGGGCGTTATAAAACAAGAAGATTTCAACAATGTTGTCGACGTGTTATTGAGATGGACATGTTCATTATTCTATACAAACATATATAGTGCT
Organism: Tanacetum coccineum; assembly: GCA_026074375.1. Classification (NCBI taxonomy): domain Eukaryota; kingdom Viridiplantae; phylum Streptophyta; class Magnoliopsida; order Asterales; family Asteraceae; genus Tanacetum; species Tanacetum coccineum. The sequence continues at coordinate 15,820 of BQNB010029064.1, forward strand.
AACGTCACAATCATTCATAAAATCTAAACAAGCATGTGGTAACTATATTTTTGGACCTTAAATGTCTCAATCATACCGCAACAAAAATAAGCCCATGATTACCAACCAAAAAAGAGATTATAGCCACGCAGAATGTCACTATTAAGCAAAATACCATGAATCATAGCTAAAAAAATAATTATCTGTGGAAAGAAAAAGAAATATGCCAAAACAGCAAAAAGCCAAATCTCCCATCAATTGATTAGTGGGGAGAAAACAAGCATCACTAAAAGGAGAATCATCCAAAGATAACTTAAAGGAAACACAAAAGGCCCACAATATATAATAACCACATCATCCCCCTTGCAAAACAACTTTGTTCTCATAATCTCCATTACCAAACCAACAATTTTCTAATGTAATTCAACTTAATCATTGGAATAAAAAGCAAGAAACTCAAGATTGATTTGTCAAGACAAATACTCTTGACAGGAAATGCGTTTTGGGATATTCTCTATGGACATAATCTTTGTGGAATCATATATGTATCAGTATCAGTATCAACTATCAAACATATCAATCCCTTTTAAAATATCAAATCTTCCACAGCAGAGTGACGAGTGGGAAAGTATTGATTCGTAAAAGGAGAAATACGATTAGAAGGACAACAAAATATTCCGATACTGCTCGCGTAAACACCTCGAAGATAATATAAAACATTTGGTACGTCAACTAAAGATCTTTGCACAATAGTTATCGAATCAATCTAAATCTCAAAACGATTTGAAAATACATTTGGTACGCCAAATAACATCGTCAAAGGCACGCATGTGAAAATCGTTGCGACAGACATACTAAACACGTTCGACAAAAGAAAACCCTTGTAATCTTCCATAATCATCCGTTAATCTTGATGGATGCGTATCACCAAAGATGTGCATGCATAGAGACACCATCTGGATTAATCACACAAGACTCTTCTTAATGTGTAGCCTAGAACATGTTCTTCTAAATAGTGATAAAAACATAATTCGGATTAATTTCAACATAGAATCTGAAGTAAAGCTTGGAGCAAAGAGGATCTAAAGAAAAGCTACATTCATTTACCAAAAAGGGTAGGTCCTACATGAGGATATACCCCATGAAAATACATTTGCTACATACTCATGATTTCCATTCTTTCCCCACCCACCCATTAAAAACAAAAGTTAAACTGAACTTAAAATAAAGGCTTCAAAAAAGCTAAAAAAATCTATAGCTAACTGCCAAAACAAAGCCTTAAAGCAGTAAAAACTAGACCATCTACTATATTGTTAAAAGTTAGACCTCTCTAGGATCAACAAAAATGGATAAACCAGGCTGTGACTTTCTCCAATCACCCACAGACCCGTCACTGTAGTCTTCCCCTAGCCTCTTGATACACCACAAATCAGTGAACGATAGCTTCTTCCAATGTGGTATTGCTAACTTGAGCGGATCCTCACTTGACACCTCGGTTGCCACTACTCCACATTTGTACTCTTTAGCCAAATTATGAGCAAAAGCAAACAAACCCTTGGCATACTTAGTGTACAATGGGCCTGAACCACCTAACCCATATAGCATATGAAGCCCAAATGGGCAAAAAATCTTGGGTAGTGAAGGTAACTTCAAGAACGGAAAAGCCCGATCCAAGACCCGACTCGTTTTAGCAAACCCTCTAGTTAACTTTGATACCCCTTTAACTTCCAACTTGAAAACTTCCTTACTGTTCCACACACTCATAATGGCCCAATTTTCGGGTGGGTCGGATAAAAACTTATCCGACCCTGCCCAAACAAACCCTTTGGGTAAGGCCAAAAAGGTGCCTAAGTTAAGAACGTTATTAAGTATCGAGTCAATGTCACGCGGAAAAAACTCGGTAGTCGAGAATCGACTTCGGTAGAGTGACTCAGCTTCACTAGGGGTCAGCTTAACAACGTTTATACGCTTGCTAGCGGGTAAACGATGAGCGAAAACCGGGTGAACTAAAACTGAAGGGCTACGAAACTTGGAGTAACCACATTTTTCAGTGAAAAGACTAACAGAAGGTTCGTTTTCGTCGTCAGTTGCAATATAAGAATACTCAGCACCGTTATCTCTAAACCATTCTTCCATTCTACAAACAAGCTTCAACCCAATTTTCATTCTCCTGTAAATTTAACAAAAACATTATTAAAAGAAAATTCCAAAAAATAAGACCTTTTTTTTTATTTTACTATTTTTAAGTAAATCCAAAAAACTATCATTCACATGTAATCTCAAAATCTTTTTGACATGGGTCGAATAAAGTTTCTATTTTTAGTAATTATTTAATGTTAATGTTAGCAACTTACCGGTGAGATGGTGACACACGTAGGCCTAAAATATAGGCTACTTTGGTTAAAACCGGTAGCGGTTTAGGTAGTTCACCGGATTTATTACGGCTAAATTTTGTGCCACAAGTAACTGTCTTTATGCAACCCCTAATCATTCCCACTATCTCCTTAGTCTCTTCGACTCCATCTCCACCGTTTTTAACCAACTCAGCCACCTGTAATAAAACATGTCATGTTTTTTTTAAATACCTACGTTAAAAGATTGACATATAATAAACATGATAGGTATAAGTTACGTGATTATGATTTATTTTTTAACCAGGTATTTTTTAAGGAGTAATACTTACCAGCATGCGATAAGCAGGAGAGTTACGAACTCTACAAATGGGATCACCTAACAGATCAGTATAGATTGATACTTCACCGTTGGCACCCACTTCACAACTATTTTCAACTTGTTCAACACGTTCACCATCGGTTTTAGGGTTGTATTCTCGAATAACAACGATTGCACCACCATTGTCGTCAGCCATCATGCTTTTTTGTTTTTGTTTTTTGTTTTGGCTAGTGATATGTGTGAATATGGTTGTTGGTATTTATGGTGTGATCAAGTGAAAAAAATAAAAAGATGATGAAAAGGTGCCTCGAAAAACGATTAAGATTGAGTAGAGCCACGAAATGAAGGGGCCGTTTTCAAACTTTCCCTTTTTCTTTTAGTTTAATTTTTGGTTTTAATTTATTTATGGTTTTTAGAGAGAGAAACTTATAGATATAGAGAGAGAGTTAGTGAGAGTGAGTGGTTCATCATTGACGTGGTTTCTTCATTCATTATGGCTCTATTTATATACGTGATTTTGGGCTACCCCTCTCTTTTATATTTTCCCTTATTTAATTCTGTGCTTTTTTATGTAAAAATAATTTAGTACTACGTATTTAACTATGATTTATATCACAAAAAGGTAAGAAGAAAATTGGCGGCTATGGCTGCGCAGTCTTCTCTCTCTCATCTTTATTCCGATTTCAATCCTTTTATTTTTTTTATGTAAGGTGCAACCATCATTACATCCCATATAATCATTGCCACTATTTTAAATTACTTCAAAATTATTTTATAAAATACCTAACATATTATAAACGACATATGTATAATATATTGTAAAACAATAAAGTAAAAAAAAATAAACAAGAAGAGAGAATAAAGAATTATATAATATTTATCTCACAATTGAGGTATGTATATATAGTTACACGATGAGTATTCTAGAAGATATTCTAGAAGATATAATACCCTAATTAAGATAACTATCAATATTAATAGACATGGACATCCATTCCATATTTATCCATAACACACTCTTTTTGATGTCCATTAATACGCTTTAAGAATGTTGCCTCATTAAAAACCTTGCTAGGAAAACCAAGTGAGATAAAACCAAGACTAAGGGAAAAAGAGTGCAGCGCGTATTATCTCCCTCTGATGAAAATATCACTTGAGATCTTTGAGTTGACGCATTCCAATGGTGTGACTTAGTTTCTTAAAAGTTGAAGTATGAAGTGCCTTGGTAAATAGATCCGCCAAATTGTCACTTGAATGAACTTGTTGAATAATAATATCACCATTCTTTTGTAAGTCATGAGTGAAAAAGTACTTCGGCAAAATATGTTTGGTCCTATCGCCCTTAATATAACCTTCCTTAAGTTGAGCAATGCATGCTGCATTATCTTCATACAAAACTATCGGTGCCTCATTCTCTGAAGAAATACCACAGGATCTACGTATGTATTGTGTCGCATTTCTTAAACAAACACATTCTCGACTTGCTTTGTGGATTTCCATAATTTATGCATGGTTAGATGAAGTTGCCGCTATTGTTTGCTTTACCGAACGCCATGAAATTGCAGTTCCTCCACTTGTGAATACATACCGAGTTTGAGATTTACCATTAGGAGGGTCAGACATATATCTTGCATCTGCAAAACCAACTAAGCTTGTATTTGATGGATTAGTGAAATATAAACTCATATCCTTTGTACCTTGAAGATATCGAAATATATATTTTACTCCATTCTAGTGCCTCCTTGTAGGACATGAGCACTTAAATATGGAACTTCAGGACCAAGAATTTCCTCATCAACATCTCGAGGTCAAAATGGGTCCTTCTTTATATCAAGTGTCCTAACAACCATTGAAGTGCTTAGTGAATGTGATTTGTCCATATAAAATATTTTCAGTAATTTTTCAATGTATGCTTCTTGGTGCACAAGGATTCTGTGACAAATGAGATTTTAGCAGGTTAGTTAAAGCCTGTATAATTCAGTTTGTGTGTTTTATATGTGTATGAGATGGAAGTACATGAGTGGTGAATCATGATACTTGTGGAAATGAAATCATTTGAAAGCTTTGCATAGTTTCAAATGTCGTGTACGTAATATTCTGTGTACGTACTATGTATATGTAATTCATATTATATATATTAGTTTAGTATTTTATAGATTGTAGAGTATTTTCTATTTTTAAAAATAGTTAGAATCGAAGGTTAGTTTAAAAACTAGTTAGAAAATTCAAGGTTTAGCAAAATAATTAAAGGTTTTTACTTAGAATTAAAGTAAATGTATAATAAATAAATAAAAGAAAAAAATATATAATTAAAAGGGTGGTTGTGTGGATCGGCCGAACAAGGGAAGAAAAAAAAGGGAAAGAATCCCAATTTGATTACAACTTGTTTTTGGTAATTATCTTTTCCTAAGCCTATAAATACAAATCATAACTTAATCAAAAATCACTTTTTTCTCCTCTCCTCTCTCCTTGGCCGGTCGAACAACACAAAGAACAAAGGGAAACCCAAAAATTTTTAGGGTTTTGATTTTCAAGAGTTAAGGTAATGTTTTCTAAATCCTTTTTCAATTCAATTGATTTTATTTAACGTAACAATCATTAAGGATGGATTAGGTTATTGTAAATAATCTGTAATTAAGAGGTTTTGATCATCAAAAATCATTTTAGGGTTAATAATTAGGGTTATAATTAGGTGAGAGCGAGGGTAAGTTAAAGTAAGGTTAATTATGCGAAATTCGGCTGAATAGTGACGATCTAGGGCAGGAATTTTAGGTAATCTGGTGAGAGGCAGTATCTCGGTCATACGGATAGCTTTTATTTATTTACTTTAGCCTAAAAATTAACTACAAAGCCCAACCCTAGTGGTTCATGAATTAAAGTGAGTGGAGAGTTAGTCCAAATTAATCAAAGAACAAGATTTTTCATAGTCAAAACAGAGTATTGTTGTGGCAGATTCTGAGTTGTGTTTATGAGGTCAAAAACCAATATCAAAACGTCCTTTTTTTTATTAATGCTTGCTACAGTAGCAAGTTCATGATGTTAATAGATTTTCAAAAATTTTTGTATAGATCTTTGTTCTAGGGGGGGGGAGGTTGATTAAATTGGTCTGCTCAAGCTAAACTTTTTTTGAAGTCGAATCAGGTCAAATTCTGGAGCACGTTGGTATATTTTGGGAAGTTTTATAAAAGTGGTTTACACTCCACTATTATTTTATCCAAAAATCATAAACTCACAACTCATGGGAAACTATGGGATGTTGAGGGAGAAGAACAATTAGGTGGTTTAAGTATTTTATTTAGAATCGATCATGTGACTATAAAAACTGATTAAAAACAGAAATTGAGAATAAAGTTTGTGAGGTAATTTGAGGTTAGCAAGTGTGAGGAGTATATATATAAGTAGTTTGAATCAAGATAGGGGTATAAAGTACCAAACGTTGTTGATAATTTTACATCGACTTAGGTGTGTGACCTAATCTAAATTTTAACAAATGTGTGTATTGTTTTATTTTAGATACTTTGCAAGATGTTAAGTGAATGAATTGAAATTTGCTTTCATCAGGTGATTTTACAGTCCTAACTTTTTACTTATATTTTAGGGATGAAAAGATCAAACGTTTTTGAATTATGAACCGTGATTTGAGTATATAAGTGCGAACTATAGAGGAGGGAGCTAATTGATGATGAAAGGTGTGATAAGCCATGTGTATTTGAATGACAGGACCTTAGTGTGAGACCCTGACTGACTTAGCTAGTCAAGTGTTCAGTCTTATTTGCGCGAGGATATAGTAGACGGGGGGTTATGATCCACCCCAGATAAATGGTGAATTTTATTTTGGGGTGATAGAATACCATTCCATAGAGTTTCGTTCATCGTGATGTTGTAGTATTGTGATGATGCCGCGGGTAGGCATAAGTGAGCCTTAACCTGAAAGTCTCACCAACAATTATGTTGACAGTTTTTAGCATCAGTTTCAATGTGAGCAAAACGTGCGAAGAGTTATGGAAGTGGAGTTAGATGGACCAAAGTCTTGCATGCGAGTACTATGATTTATCTGTTTTAGTTTTCATTTAAACTTCTCATGTCTGTTCTTTCATTGCATTATATATTGGATTTTTGTTTTGGGCGTTGTCATAAACACGCACGGGATCTTGACGTTTATTGAAAGTCATTTTTAGTTTTCTCTATTTTGACGCCTTGTGTTGTGATGATGCATATTGATCATGCCTTGCGATTCCGCCTTAGTGGGGTGTGACAGATTGGTATTCAGAGCCAAGGTTATAGAGAATTAGGAGGATTGGCCTAGACTATAACTAGGAACCTTCATATAGATGCATATAGTACTATGTCTATGTGTGTACGTATGTATAATTATTATATATATATATATATATATATATATATATATATATATATATATATATATATTGAAGTTCCAATTGCCTATTCGTTTACTATTTTCGTAGTAAGAATATATATATACATATATGCTAGTATTTATTTTTCTTCGTCGCCAAGTATCTGATGGAGCTTATACTCTTTTCTTATTTTAGAGTTTATGTCTCCCTCAAAGTGTATATTGGACGTGTTTCGTTGGTGAATCATGCGTTCAACGGGATTAAGGCGTTATATCGACCCAATTTCTTGAGCTGTATACTATATGGCGTACAAACCGTAAGTGCCTAAAATAAAAATTAATATAAAAAATAAATTCTTAATTTTAAAAAAAAAAAAAATTAAAATAAATATAAATAAAAATTAAAAATTTAAAAAATTATAAAAAAAAAAAAAAAATTATTAAAAAAAATTAAAAAAAAAAATTAATAAAAAAGAATTAAAAATATAAAATTAACCATCGACTTATAAACCGTGTATAATGTAAAGAGAGTATGACATGAAGGAAAGTAGGTAGCGCAACAATTGGAGTGATTCGGAGAAGAAGGATCGACAAGGAAAGGAATGTTTTTAGGTTCCAAGATACCACACCTTGGATGAAGAAGAAGAAGAGCTGAGTGAGCACCCTCCTTACAACAAATATGGATTCGTGGATCATCCACAATTCCAAATGGAAGACCAAAGGAACAAGTTTGCACCTTACCCATTACCACCACAAGAAGGCAATATGAATGGTAGTTTTGATGATGATGCTAACGATTCAACCCTTTGAGTCTACGGGTAGTAATCAACCTATGAGCTTGACGATGGAAGACATTGGTGGGAGCTGAGTTCGACCTCGACCCGACTACTCGTGCAATCGATTTGATTTAGGATGTTTAGTGCTTCTTTCTATCGTTTGAACCATGTTAGGAAATGTTATTTTCGATTACGATTATTATTAATGAGAAGTGGTTTTAGAATTTATCTTGTGTGCTATGTGCCTTATTAAATGTGTAGTATATTTTTGCTGAATGTGTTGAATTCATAAAGTTGTTTTCATAGAGCGAGTATCACCGCGAAAGGGGGCCCAATCTAATAAATATGTTTGTACAACAAAATTAAACATGCTCCACAACACAAATGGACTGCAAGTATGAATACATGTAATTTGTGTTGACACAGGATATTGGTTGAATTATGACTAGTACTAATATAGTATAGTGGTAAATTTAAAACCTGGGTTATTGTGATAGGAGGTACGCTAATGGTAAGAAGGAAGAATTGATAAATTTTTCGTGGCTGTACTAGAGCTGAATTTTATATTCCATATAGACTTGATACCAATTTAGGACAAGGAAGTTTTGATGTGATAGAGGAATGGATTGGTTGTCAAACCAAAAGGCTGTGATCGGTGTACACGAGAAATAGTTAGGACACATTTAGAAGGTAGGTAAGGTACTACTCTTGTTCAAGGAGAACAAAATTTTCGGGGAAGACAAAGAACGTTAATGAGCACAAAAGGCGAATGACTGACGTAAGAGGATATTCCATCGTATATGATTTTCGAGGACGTATTTCTTTCCGATGACCGGTCAGTGATTACCGGCCACAGACCACAAGTAGAGTTTTCGTATAGATTTGATTCCTGACTGACGCCTCGTTAGGAAGGTAGCAAAGTGTATATCGACTAGCGCCTTCAGAGATGCAAGAACTGTCGGAGAAACTTCAAGAGTTGCAAGACAAGGGATTTATTTGGCCAAGTCACTCACCATGGGGAGCGCCAGTTTTGTTTGTCAAGAAGAAGGATGGATTGTTTCGCATGTGCATAGACTATCGTTGAAATTTTTAAAAAAAACAAGTTTGAGCCATCAAGAACGTTATCCCCTCCCTAGGATTTTGATAATCTTTTTTGACAACAACTTTAATGAGCGTGCTATTCTCTAAATACCTTTCGATCGGTTATCCGTCAGCTGAGAGTGCAGATGATGATATCTCTAATGATCGCGTTCAGAATACAATATTGCATTTAGTTTACGGTTATTGCCCTTTGTGATTAACAAATGCAACCCAAGCATTATATTATGACTTAATAACCGAGTTGCAAATCCGTATACCTATACGTACGTCATAGTGTTTATTGACGATATCTTGATATACTCAAAGACGAAGGAGGATCGTGAAAATCATTTGAGATTGATGTTGGATTTGCTAAGGAAGTAGAAGCTGTATGCGAAGTTCTCTAAGTGCGAGTTTTGGTTGCAAGAGGTACATTTTCTTGGATACGTGGTAAATCATGACAGTATTCACGTGGACCTAAGTAAGATTGAGGCGGTGAAAAGTTGAAAAGCCCCTACGACACCATCTGAAGTAAGATCATTTCTAGGATTGGCTGGATATTATAGATGTTTCATTAAGAATTTCTCCAAGATTGCTAAACCCCTTACTTTGTTGACTCAGAAGAATCAGAAGTATGAGTGGGTGAGAAGCAGGAGGAAGCTTTTCGAACGTTGAAGGACAATTTGTGTAATGCACCAATATTGTCGTTACCGGATGGAGCAGAAGATTTTGTAGTTTATTATGATGCGTCAAACCAAGGATTAGGATGTGTTCTTATGCAAAGGGATAAGGTAATCGCCTATGCATCAAGACAATTAAAGAGCCACGAGAAGAACTACACGACTCACGACTTAGAGTTAGGTGTTGGGAATTATTGATTTGATGATACAAAATAATAAAAGAATGAAACAAAAGGAAACAAGATATGCTAAAAAAGGAAACAAGATCAAGATTAATGTTGATTGAGATGTTACAAAATCAACATTAATGATGAAAGATATAGATTAGTCAAACATTAATGTTGAAGATTAAAGTTAATTAATTAGTTTCCTAATTGTATTATGTTTCCTTTGTAAACCTAGATGATCTCTATTATATAAAGAGATATCAGGCATATAGTTTAAGGGTGCACAGAAAATGTAGTCGACTAAAGATGTGTGTGTGTAGGCGTGAGTCTCATTGTAGACGCCTAGGAGTTTAGCCTCAAGGATCTTATGATTCCTATTACAGTTTATTGATGTAACCGTATTATTCTGATCAAATAATATTGGGGCTTGGAGTGTTAATAATGAAAAACCTTGTTATGATAACTTTGATTTGTTCTTATTCCGCTGCATGTTATTTTCTTTGTTATCATGATCCTAGATGAGGTCTAAACAACCTCGAGCTATAAACGATCCAAGAACTATATGTTAAATTATATTATCCTTTCACAACTAATAAGCAAACTCAATAAGCTCCTCAATAAGCTCTTATTGAGCCGGCAAAATAAGAAAGAAAAAGAGAGAGAGAAAGAAACTTGTAAACTTAGATTAGAGAGAGAAATGGTGGATTACAAAAGTAAGAAAATGCAACCAACACCCTTTCCATTTGAGGATAGGGTTTCTTTTATACCCCTAGCCATCTAGTTGGCGTATGGGCTTTTCTACTTGGGTCGGGCTTGGCTAAACATGGGCTTTGAGCCTAAAACACGGACAATATTAGATTACAATCCAAGCCCGTTGAACCCGACTAGCCTATTACACTATAAGACCTAGTTTGACTTTATAAGACCGATAACATTCTTGTTTGACTTAATATAATTAAGGCTAACAATCTCCCCCAATGATGAGGTCTCTTTCTTCAAACACCTCCGTACCACCGATGACATTCTTGTAGGAGTTTGCTTTGTTTTATCATTGTCTCCCCTGACGTTGAAGATATGACTTTTGACGTTTATGCTTTGCCTTGTTTTGGTCTTGTCTTGTTTGTAATGGCTTTGTTCATTCATGCTTTGTGATCTTGATCTTGAGCCTTTATCTTTTGACTTTGAGTTCTTGAGATCGTTATCTTGCATCATCTCCTTGACTTGAATCATCATGATTTGACTCTCTTGATCAACTCGTGCTCTCGACCAACATGCTCATACTTGTTACATTCTTGTTTGACATATATGATTATAAGTCTAACAATCTTCCCAAAATACGATTCTTTAATTGACTTTGAGGCTCTTTGATGATGGGGAAGTTTAGAATCAACTATCTTGATGTTGAACGATTGACTTTGAAAGCTTGAGTATGAGCATGTGGTTTATGAATCCGACTTCGCTGGAATGAGGCTGCAACACCGTCGTCTAAACCTGAAATAAGACAGTTAGCAATAAAAGATGAATATGGCTTTGTCATTCATCTTGACATTCATCTCTACTTCGGTTTGGGCAATAGAAATTAACTCCCCGATTTTCCCGTTTTTATAGTATAAATTCTGATACCTGTGAATCCCCCCCCAGGGCCCCCCCACCGGGGGGGGAAGGTAGGATTCAAAGAATCTCCTTGACAGGGGTTTCCAGCTCAAAGCGTAGGATCTTCTAACACAGATGTATTAGATTCACCATGCTTGCTAGTTCTTATTACCGGAACGTCTCAAAGAAGACAACACAGTAAGAGTGAATCAGATAGTTACCATCGTTCTGATTTAGTCGTCAATTCATTTACTAGACCAAAATTGATATCCAGTTATCACAAGCTTGATTCATATAGAATCTTACAAGTCACCTACCAAGAGCTTGTTTGATGTTGGCTCAAGCAGGATTTCTATCTTCACTGTGAATACTTAAGTATCACTCGGATGTTCTGGCAAGATCTCAAGGATAATACGTAAGACTCTTTGTTACAACTTGTGAACTTTATGTGTTCAGCAAGAGTATTTTGATATTGTGTCCTAATGAGATTTATAATTTGATCTCTTCTTGGCTTTAGACTCAATTTGTGCACTTTTGGTTTTAGTAATCGGAGGCTGGAGCAGACTGCCACCTATTCAATATTAACAATCTAGGAGTGAGATGTCAATAGATAACGTGTGTATCTCCGTGACAAATGAGTCAAGTTTCTTTTGAGAGAAACCTGAATGGCTAGGAAGGGTTGTGCATTGCATCACTAGGTCCATGATGTCGTCTTCAATATCAACAATCATCTTTGTAATTTTGATAGATTATGTATTGACCCAGTTTCTGTCTAAGTTGTTTGGAGGGCTTCTTTCTTTTCACCCTTTATCCATAGATTTCTTTTTCATTCTTCAACCCTTTCAATGCTTACCAAGACGTCATTACTCACATCTTGTTGGGATTGTTCCAGTGTTAGCTCAATCTTAGTCGGCATTCTTCCCTTATACACATTCTTCTCCATTCATACCTAAGGACTGCTATTTCTAACTATGGAGTGTCCTTGGGTAGATCCCTTCGGTTCTGGTTTTTGATCGTAGGACTTATACCTAATCTAAACCACCCTTATGGACTTCAGAATCGTCGATGAATTAATAGGTTTTTAGGTATAGATATCGAATCCATAGAAACCATTAACAGACATTGATAGTATTTCCCCCAAAATACACCCCCTACACATTTGCTTCGAGATCGAAATTGTTTAGGCACATGAAGAAAGAGTTTTCACTTAGAGTCCTTAAAGATCACAATTCGTCTATAACATATATAATCACATTTTCTCCCCTTATTTTAAATAATAAAACACTTAGTATTTGAAATATCAATTGATTAAAATTTAACATGAAAAATTCCATGGGGAGAAAAATTATACCACGATATTGCATGAATTCATTTTCTAATAGCTCCCCTTCAACAGTATATGTGGGATACCAATATTTATTAAAACTTGACATTGGAAATAAAGAAATTAATGAGCACCACAATAACATGTTTGAAGACGGAGTGAGATGCCTTAGTGAACAATGTATATTATTAATTGACATTATAATTTCCACATTTTAATTTCACAAAAATGTTTGATACATAAAAAATTTGACCATTTATGAAATGTAACCCAACACAAATAAAAGGCTTTGGTTTTCCAAAAGCTCCAGTTCTCAGAAATTGATTCACAAAATATGACATTCTATCTACGTACTTAGAATACTTTGAAAATTATTCGAGTAATGGAATGTTGAACACACAATTTTTATACAAATACCTGACTTTTAAATGGAAAAATACCACAAATTATATTGGTAGACAATTTTGACAATGAAAGTTATTTTTGAAAAATTCTGTTCAAAAAGGGGACGATTTTAAAAAAACACATGATAGAAGTACATCTCTACATTTTTAAGTAAGAGCGCACTAAAAGCGTATACACTTCCCTATTACAATTCGGTACCGAAGGTATGCAACTGAAATTTACATTAAGTCATTAAGAAAAATTTAGAAATGACAAGGTTTTGAAAGCATTTGAAACTCTTGCTTCGAACTTCATTTACATGCCCTCGTTGTCGATGTTAATCAACATTTCTAGTACGTAAATGTAATCCGATGTCCAAGGCAACCTGTCGAGAAGATTCTTTTTGGTATTTTAGAAAATTTGGTCGATTTTTCATGTTGTTTTTTTCTAGGGTTTTAATATTTGTTCTATTTTCTTTTAGTTGGTTTTATATTCTTTGTATTTTCTTTTTCAAATTTTTTTATAAAGCTCAAAATAAAGAGATAAAAAAATATTTACAAATCGAAGTTTTCTCCATTAGCACGATTAGTTGTAGCTAGAGTTGAAGTGGATGAAGTTGAAATTCAGTGTTGTTGACGTTTATTTGATGCATCAGTAGTAGTGACAGTGGAAGACTTTAAAACAACTTGATTTTCTCAATTGAAATATTCGTCGAACAAAGGACCGAATCGCAGCTTGATGAACTTCTGTTGACATTGTGGTGCGAGCCTTGAACCGTTTTTTTCAAATGTCGTTTGACATTGAGGTTCGAGGCTTAATCTGATGTAATCAAACGTCATTATTGTATCATCATCTATGAATCCACGTTGACAATGGTTTCCGAGATATCATCTTTTTCAGCAACCATACTCTGAGATTTTCCTTGTTGACATTACATAAGGTACCTGCACTTAAATTGAGACTTTGTTCCTTCTGAACATTGATTGATGTACCTGCACTTATATTCAGAGTTTGTTTGCATTCATGAATATTAAGGATATCTACATTTGAACCATGTGAGGGTTCACTAGCAACCTCGCTTGTGCAAGAGTCAAATAACTTTCCTATAGGAATCCACCTAAGACCAACAGATTTGAAAATTCTACCCGTGGGTTTCCACTTAAGATCAGTTCTAGGAGATGTTTTCTCATACACAGCGAAAGTCTTATTAGGAGAAAACCTATGTCCTGTAAAGATCTGCCTACCAGGTTTCTGAGTATGACTCTTTTGATCTACGGGTTTGTTACTGTTTCTGGTCTTATGGGATTGAATCTTAGCACATGAATTTACTTCCTTCAGGAGTTTTGTTATACAAGCATCATGATTTGCATTAAAGACACACTTATGACATGTAGAACAAACAAATTGTTTGGAATCTGAGAAAGAACTAGAACTCTTAGAGTGATCTGCTTTGGGCACAACCGTTATCGTAACGCGACTACTCTTAGATACAAGAAAACTCCTAGATGTTTGATTATTGCTCCTAGGTTTTGGTTTGCTATCATCAGCAGTGGTTTGAATTCTAGCAGAAGTAGTCACACTAGTTGTTGAGTTCCTATCTCTTTCTTGTATCTTTTTCTTAGCTACATCTAGATAGTGATTATGAACCATGTCATTTGAACTAAATCTTGGCATGTTCTTAGAACTATTCCTAGATGAGCTAGATGCAATCATGTGATCAGGTTTTGCAAAGGCGGATTCTGTTTTCTTAGGCAAATAATGTTGAGTGACTGGTTTTGACAAATTCTTATTCACATCAACTTGGGAGGCAAACCGTTGTTTTGACATTTGAGCCCTTTCAGATTTAAACGCATTCGGTTGTCTAACAACTGATTGGTTTCTTAGTGATGGTAAAACCGGTTTCCCCAAGACTGATGTTTTATCAAACTTAGTATCTACACTATTTCCTTTTAACTTCCTTAAGTCATTTTTTAAAGCAGCAATTGCAAAAACCTTTTCCTGAATCTGAGCTTTTAATTCAGCATTATTAGCAAGCAAAGATGTTGTCTGTTCTGTAGTCTTAGATCTCGTGATTTTAATAGAATCATACAAATCTTTGTAATGCTGTTTCAAAGTCTCATTTTCCTTACGTAATGTAGCCACACTATGTTCTAATTCGATGTTCATTGTTTCAAGTACATCAATTTCCTTTTCAATCTTGGCTTTATTACTTGTTTCATTCAAAATTTGACCATGTTGCCCTGATTTTAAAGATTGATTTTGATATTTAAGTTCGAGAGCAATGCAATGTGCTTCCATTCTTGAAAAATCTTTTTGAAATTGGGCAACTGTCTCTTTGAGCAAAATATTTTCAGACTCGAGTGATTGTTTTGAGTATTCAGTTGTCTGGTTATCAGGTGATGAATCAAGCATAGGACTTTTAACTTGACATGTTTCAGGATACTGGTCAACCCTACCTTCAACAATGATTTCAGGTTGCTCAGTATGCTGTTGTCCTATAGCAAAGATATTGCATTCAGCAGTCAATTGTACCTCAGCCATTGGCTCTT
Organism: Tanacetum coccineum; assembly: GCA_026074375.1. Classification (NCBI taxonomy): domain Eukaryota; kingdom Viridiplantae; phylum Streptophyta; class Magnoliopsida; order Asterales; family Asteraceae; genus Tanacetum; species Tanacetum coccineum. The sequence continues at coordinate 31,382 of BQNB010029064.1, forward strand.
CGTCATAAATGGGTCTGATATCTGCATCATCAGCATCTGTATCATTCCCTGACCTGCTGCTTTGTCATCATTTTCCATCTTGCACTGTGAGTTCTGTCCAATGCTGTTCTGTGTCAACCTAATCACATCCAATGCTTTACCCCGTAACAATCTACTCTCTGCTTCTGCATCTGTCTTTTATTCACCCTTCTATCATACTGTCTTTGATGACGTGTTCTTTTAGCAACTGACTTCTTAACATTACCCATGTGTTGGAGTAGTGTATCTTTGAAGTGTTTAACCTCGATTTCATGTATTCACCAAAGTAGTGTCAGTCTTTGACTTCATAATCCAATGTAAACTTTGAATCGATGAACTTTTGAAACTGTCTGTTTACCACCCAAAAGGCTGCCATGGATCCATCTTCTTGAAATTCATACATTGTCGAAGTTGCTTTTGTAGTGTGAATCTACGTTTTATGGAGCATTGTACTTGTGAATAGTAAACAATATCTTGACCAAAGAGTGACATGAATTCCGTTTGAATCAATGTTCGAGCGAGTCCATTAAGGCCATCTATTGAAAGAACTTGAAGGTGTGAATGAAGAGATCGAAAATATGCCATGCATCTTTCTTTTGCTTTTGACATCTTGTATTTGATTGCATGCAACATCTTTGTTTTTCAGAAAAGTCCAAGCTCGCATTCCTTTACTAATTTGCTGGATGCAGTCTCTGAATTACTGTCTTCTTTCTCAGAACAAGTGTTTTGTATGACAACTAAATCAACTTTCAATGAATCAACATTCAATGCTGAAATTTGATTTGAATGATCTTCTTGTGTTTGCATCAACTTCTTTTGTTTCAACACTTGTGGAGTTCGTTGTTGATTAAGAATTAACTCAAGCATGTATTTCTAGAGGGAATCCATGTTAAAGATCATTACATCATTGAAGGATTTAGCATTATATCTTGTATATTTCCTCATACGCTCTTCGAATTCTGAATTGAAAGCATTTGCAAACTTTGTTATAAGATTAGTCAAAGTAGTTATGCAATAAGTCCTAGAAAGTATATCTTTAGTAAGATGTTGTTCTAGTAAATCCAAGTCTTGAGAGAACGTTCTCTTGAAGATAGGCATGGTGCCATAATCTTGTAAAGTTTCTGAGAGAAACTTAAATAGTGACTTGATTTCTTTAAGACTGTGCATGCATCTACTTCTTGAAAGTTGTGTCTTCTCTTGAATGTTAGAAATTTAACACGAATAAACTGTGTCATTCTGAAGAACACTTGATGTTTGAGTTGGCAAATTGGTATTCGTATTTGACATTTTGATGTTGTGAATGGATATCGGATCTTAAGTGTTATGAAGTGTTGATTGTGTTGTAGTGTGAGAGAATGCAATTAACTCCACGGGATTTTACAACTCTATGATTAAAACCGAGAAGGAAAAAGTTTACTTGTCGGGATTTTACAAAATCAATAGAAAAACCGTGAAATTAAAATTGACATATTTCGCTTGCTGGATTTTATGTTTCGCTTGAAAAATGAAAGTTGCATGTTTCGCTTGAAAAATGAATACTTGTTTTGCTTGAAAAAATCAGTACATATTTCGCTTTAGAAATTGCATATTTCGCTTGACAATTCAAAACATATTTCGCTTGAAAAATCTAAACATATTTCGCTTGGAAAGTAACTGTCATATTTCGGTTAAACATTCAACATATTTCTCTTCGTCTGAAACCTGCATATTTCGCTTCAGCGTTTAACATATTTCGCTTAACATTATCAACATGTTTCGCTTCGACTTATATATTTCGCTTGACATTTAAACGTACATATTCCGCTTAACAAATAAACTTGCATATTCCGCTTGACCTGTGTTACATATTCCGCTTGCAGTCACTTTCTTGTGAGGACCACTTTCACAAACAAACAAGTTGTCCTTGTGTTATGAAGCAAAAATTTGGGATCTTGGTCTGTCTTGTGTGACCGGTTGGGACCACAAAGAGTTAAGCCAATCACAAATAAGCTTCGAAAACAAGCAACCGAAGTAAGCTTTAAAATAAGCTCTAAATAAGCTCGAAAATTTCGAAATAAGCAACCAAAATGAAGAAAAACTAAGAAACTCGTTTGAAGAACAAAGTAAAAGAGGGACACGACTCTTGTAAATCAAACCAAAAACTCCACTCCGAGAAGAGAAAGAAAAAGAAAAAAAAATAAGTCGAATGTAATAAGCTAAAAAAACGATCTTTGAGCTTATTAAATAAGAAAATTCGCCTAGACTTAAGAGCTCTATCAAGGAAAGAGTAAGATGAACAAACCAAAATCCAAAAACCCTTTTGGTTCCTTTAGTACAAGACGATGTTGGTAAATATTAGGGTTTTTCACAAACCCTAATCCTGTAAAATGAACGTTTATTAGGTATTGTTGTAACAGGAAGTATTCGACTTGGTTTCAACTGTTTGGGCACGAAGGTATTTGTACTGCTTGTTATCGTTTGTACTACTAGCATCGTGTTTTTCTACTGCTAGGGTTAGCAGTTAAAACTGCTTGGGATCGATGTTAGTACTGCTTCTATATTATTTGTGCTGCTCATTCAAGGTTCGTTTATACTGCTTGGTTTAAGGGGAAGAGTTCGTACTGATTGGATTGGAAGGTTTATACTGCTAGCTTTGAGTTTATACTGTTGAGCGAATATTAATACTGCTAGGGTTAAATTGTTTCAACTGCTAGCGTTGACAGATATCGGATGACACACACATGATGGATCTCGGACAAAACAGAAAACCAAGGTTGTTTGTTTTTGGTTTTACTGTTTGGTTTTTGGATTTGGTTTACATGGTTTTAACATATTTAAAGGCTCGTATTATTGGTTTAATTGGTTACGAAGACAATTTTGTATCACTTATTTGATGTTGTAGTTGAGTTTCACGAGTGCGTGTTCTTATCATATCTTAAAGTAGGTGTTACACTTTAGAGATAACTTGTTTGTGTTTTTTAATGTTGTGACGAAGACTTGACAAATCTAGCAAAGGTGTGTGATTTTTCTTATGATGCTCAATGCTCACATTTGCTATCACTTGAAGGAGTTACGTTATTGTGCTCAGTGTCTCATTATAGAGGATGAGGATTTTTGTCAAAAGATTGAGGTCTACCAAAGAGGTTGCGATCTACTTATACTTCCTGGTCTTAGTATGAGTTCGACGTCACGTGGATAAACAAGACATAAGACACTAGTTTGGTAAATTCTACTTCTTCATCAAATTCGTTATACTCAGTTTTCTTCATCAGTAATCATTACATAGAGCCTATGGAGTTCGAGATTCAAGAGATGGTTAACATATTTTTCAGGGGAAGCTTATTTTTAACATGTTTAACCATCTACATGCACCACTTGAGGGGAAGTGTTTCGTTACTACTGCTGATCTTTATTACCACTGCTAGTTTATATTTCTACTACTCAGATTCATTTTTCTTATTATTGTGCGTCATGGAGGGCAATTTGAGTATTGGAAGGCTGGATTAGTAGTTGTGGTATATGATTTGTAGCTGTTATGATCCAAGTTGCATATCTATAAAAGACCCATATTCGATGATTACAAAAAGGGGAAGAAGATTACAGAGATATGATTTGCAGCTGATTTATGTGTGGTGACATGGAGAGTATAACTTAAGGGGAAGATCTTAAGTTAAGGGGAAGCAGTTTACAAAGGAAGATTGTTTCATTCAGGGAGATCCATGATCTCAACTTCAGGGGAAGTTCATGCAAGAATTTGTTTTGTCATCATCAAATAGGGGAAGATTGTTGGGAATTATTGATTTGATGATACAAAATAATAAAAGAATGAAACAAAAGGAAACAAGATATGTTAAAGAAGGAAACAAGATCAAGATTAATGTTGATTGAGACGTTACAAAATCAACATTAATGTTGAAAGATATAGATTAGTCAAACATTAATGTTAATTAATTAGTTTCCTAATCGTATTATGTTTCCTTTGTAAACCTAGATGATCTCTATTATATAAAGAGATATCAGGCGTATAGTTTAAGGGTGCACATAAAATGTAGTCGACTAAAGATGTGTGTATATGCGTGAGTCTCATTGTAGACGCCTAGGAGTTTAGCCTCAAGGATCTTATGATTCATGTTACAATTTATTGATGTAACCGTATTATTCTGATCAAATAATATTGGGGCTTGGAGTGTTAATAATGAAAAACCTTGTTATGATAACTTTGATTTGTTCTTATTCAGCTGCATGTTATTGTCTTTGTTATCATGATCCTAGATGAGGTCTAAACAACCTCGAGCTATAAACGATCCAAGAACTATCACGTGTTTTAGTTCTATCATTAGGCTCGGTGGTGTTTGCGCTAAAGATTTGGAGGAATTATTTGTACAGAACAAAGAGTGTTATCTATACAGATCATAAGAGCCTTCAACACATATTCGATCAGAATGAGTTGAATATGCGTCAAAGGAGATGGTTAGAGTTGTTTAGTGAGTATAAATGTGAGATTAAGTACCATCCTAGTAAAGCAAATGTAGTAGCTGATGCTTTAAGTAGAAAGGAGAGAGTGAAGCCTCGACGAATGCGAGCGATGGCTGTGACAATTCAGTCCAGAGTTAAAGGACTGATATTGGCAGCTCAAGGTGAAGCGTTTAAGGATGAAAATGTGATAGCTGAAGGATTGAATGGTACAGACCAACAAATGGAAAAGAGAGAGGATGGAAGCCTACACTATATGGATCATATATGGGTTCCATTAGTGGGTGGTGTAAGAACCAAGATCATGGACGAAGCTCATAAGACGAGGTACTCTGTGCATCCCGGAGCGGACAAGATGTACTATGATCTTCGGGACATGTATTGGTGGCCGGGTATGAAAAAGGAGATTGCTATTTATGTTAGCAAGTGTTTGACATGCGCAAAGGTGAAGGCGGAGCATCAAAGACCGTCAGGTTTATTGCAACAACCTGAGATACCTGAGTAGAAGTGGGAGAAAATAGCTATGGACTTTATAACAAAGTTGCCAAGGCCAAGTGGTGGTCATGATGCGATTTGGGTCATAGTTGATAGGTTGACCAAATCGGCGCATTTCTTGGCAATACGAGATGATTATAGTATGGAAAAGTTAGCAAGGTTGTACATCTATAAGATTGTTGCACGACATGGTGTAGCAACATCGATTATTTCTGATAGGCATGGACGTTTTACGTCAAGGTTTTGGCAAATGATGCAAAAAGCATTGGGAACGTGTTTAGATATGAGTACGGCTTATCATCCTTAGACGAATGGACAAATCGAGCGTACAATACAAACGTTAGAGGATATGCTGAGAGCGTGTGTGATTAATTTTGGTGGAAGTTGGAATATTCATTTGCCATTGGCTGAATTTTCCTATAACAATAGCATCATTCGAGCATTCGTTGTGCTTCTTTTGAGGCGTTGTAGGGAAGGAAGTGTAGGTCGCCGGTATTATGGGCAGAGATATGAGATAGTGGATTAATTGGACCGGAGTTGGTGCAAGAAACAACTGATAAAGTGGTTGTGATTAGAGATGGGCATAAAGCTGCTAGAGATCGTCAGAAGAGCTACGCAGATAATAGAAGGAAACCTTTAGAGTTTCAAGTTGGTGATCATGTAATGTTGAAAGTCTCACCTTGGAAAGGTGTAGTGCTGTTTGGAAAGAAAGGAAAGAAATGAAAGTCTCACTGTGACAAATGAGATTTTAGCAAGTTAGTTAAAGCCTGTATAATTTAGTTTATGTGTTTTATGTGTTTTATATGTGTATGAGATGGAAGTATATGAGTGGTGAATCATGGTATTTGTGGAAATGAAATCATTTAAAAGCTTTGCGTGGTTTCAAATGTCGTGTACGTAATATTCTGTGTACGTACTATGTATATGTAATTTATATTATATATATTAATTTAGTATTTTATAGATTGTAGAGTACTTTCTATTTTTAAAAATAGTTTGAATCGAAGGTTAGTTTGAAAAACTAGTTAGAAAATTCAAGGTTTTGCAAAATAATTAAAGGTTTTTACTTAGAATTAAAGTAAATATATAATAAATAAATAAAAGAAAAAAAATATAATTAAAAGGGTGGTTGTGTGGATCGGCCGAACAAGGGAAGAAAAAAAAGGGAAAGAATCTCAATTTGATTACAATTTGTTTTTGGTAATTATCTTTTCCTAAGCCTATAAATACAAATCATAACTTAATCAAAAATCACTTTTTTCTCCTCTCTTCTCTCTTTGGCCGATCGAACAACACAAAGAACAAAGGGAAACCCAAAAAATTTTAGGGTTTTGATTTTTAAGAGTTAAAGTAATGTTTTCTAAATCCTTTTTCAATTCAATTTATTTTATTTAACGTAACAATCATTAAGGATGGATTAGGTTATTATAAATAAACTGTAATTAAGAGGTTTTGATCATCAAAAATCGTTTTAGGGTTAATAATTAGGGTTATGAGTAAGTTAATTAGGGTTAATTATGCTAAATTCTGAATAGAAATCTGGACAGAATTTTAGGTCATCTTGCGAGAACCATATCTCAGTCATACAAATAGCTTTTATTGATTTTCTTGAGCCTAAAATTAACTACAGAGAGTCTACTTTCCAACCAATGTGGTTTCATAAATTAAAAGTGAGTGGAAGTTAGTCAAATTAATCAAACAGGATTCATTATCAAAAACTGAGTTTTCGTAGCAGATTTTAAGTTGTGTTTGTGAGGTCAAAAACCAAATCAAAACATCTTTTTAATTAATGGACTTTCTACTGTAGAAAGTTCATGATGTTTATGATTTTCTAGAATTTTTATAGAATTTTGCTATGTGTTTAAATGGGTCTGCTCAAGCTAAACTTTTTAAAGGTCGAATCAGGTCAAATTCTGAACACTTTGTGATGTTGAATTTTTATAAAATGGTTACACTCACTATTATTTTTATCCAAAAATCACAGAAGCTCACAACTCATTGGGGAGATATAAGATGTGAAAAGAAGAACCAATTAGGTGTTTAAGTATTTTATTTAGAGTCATCTTGTGACTATAAAAACTGAGTAAAAAGCAGAAATTAAAGTTTGTGAGGTTATTTGAGGTTAGCAAGTATGAGGAGTATATAGAAGAGTTGAATCAAGATAGGATATAGAGTATCCATCGTTGTGATTGTTACATCGACTTTCCTTTTTGGGTGTGAACTTAATCGATGTAAATAAGTGTGTATTGTTGTGTTTAGATTCTTTTGCAAGATTAAGTGAAAGAAATTGGAATTTGACTTTGCTTTCAGGTGAGGTTTATAGTCCGCCACTTTTTACTTTATTTTGGGGATGGAAATGATGCAACTTTTTTGAATTATGAACGTGATATTGTGTTTTTAAGGTCGAAACTATATGACTTTCATGTTGATATGAATTGTGGTAAGGGAATGTGTATGTGAGGGATGACATAACTTTGTGAGACCTGAACGAAACTTAGCTAGTCAAGTGGGTCAGTCTTGAACGGAGATATTGTGTTGGACGGAGGGTACGATATACCGCGGGATCTACATATGTGTTGTGTCGCATTTCTTAACCAAACACAATCTTGACTTGCTTAGTAGATTGCCAGAATTTCTACATGGTTAGATGAAGTTGTCGTGATTGTTTGCTTTACCGAACGCCATGAGATTGCAGTTCCTCCACTTGTGAATACATACTTAGTTTGAGATCTACCATTATGAGGGTCAGACATATATCCTACATCTTGAAGATATCAAAATATATGTTTTACTCAATTCCAGTGCCTCCTCGTAGGACATGAGCTATATCTTGCTAATAAGTTTAAAGAAAATGTAATATCAGGTCGTGTATGACCAGCAAGAAACATTGAAGCCCCGATAACACTTAAATATGGAACTTCAGGACCAAGAATTTCCTCATCAACATCTCGAGGTCGAAATGGGTCCTTCTTTACATCAAGTGTCCTAACAACCATTGGAGTGCTTAGTGAATGTGATTTTTCCTTATAAAATTTAGTAACCCAAGACAAAATTTTGTCTTTCAAAGATCTTTTATTTCAAATTCTCTTTTTAAGCACTCAATAGCCTTAGGAAGTTCTCCAGGTGTTCCAATTATATTCAAGTCATCAACATATACAGCAATGATAACATATTCAGATCCTGGTCTTTTAATAAAAATGCATGGGAAAACAGAATCATTCTTATAGCCTTCCTTTAACAAATACTCGTTAAGACAATTATACCACATTCGTCCTGACTGTTTCAACCCATAATTGCATATTTTTCTCGAGACATATTTTTACATGATTCATGCAGTTTAAACCCTTGAGGGAGTTTCAAGTAAATTTAACTATCTAGTGAGCCATACAAATAGGCTGTCACTACATCCATTAAACGCATATCCATACGTCATACAACTCATTTAAGTATATCATCAAACTTTACAAGTTATTCATTACCAAAACCATGTATGACCACTTGCCAAAATTTAATGGTTCATACACATTTTAGTATGACATATCTAAATCAATATTGTGATCATCATCTTTGTAAATCAAAGGGGTCTCTCCAACATCATGTGACTTCATAAACATGACCGCTGTTTTTCCATATAAAGATAGTTCGCATTTACTTTAGTTTTCATGATGTACATATATATCATCCTTTAGATGTTCAATTCATAAGCTAAGACAAACTATGTCTTTTTGTTTCAAATTTGACTTCTATGCATTTAGTCGCATTCACAATCATAAAATCAAAATCTCTTTATAAAGTTTCATAGGCAAACATAATTCTTTATTTGGCACATTACTATACACCAATGCGATTATAACACATATGCCAAAACATGATTAATTCAATACAATCAAGTAGTGTTCTCGAGAACTTTTCTTATACGCTTCAGCATTAAAATTCACTAGCATGCTTTATGCATTTTATATAAAATGTTAACATCACATGAGCTCTATTAATATATCTTTTAGATGCATATCAATTACTTATTACATTTCCAGACTTATAAAATATTAAATACATTATTGGATCCACCACATGAGAACATGTCTCCTTATGATCATTTCCATGTCTTTACGAATATATTGTGTGCCATTGGTTGTGCCTTAAATACGAAAGTTTCAATACATCAATTTCTCTTTCTCATAAAGACCAATGCATATCCAATAATGTTACACATTCATGTGTACGGACTTCATGTCCCAGTAATCATGTATCGTCACAAGAGACTTCAATCTTTCCTTATTTTCTTTGTGTCTTTACATCTTTTGGCCACTCATTTAAACATCTACACTTCCTGCAGGTATTCTTCCCTGATCCTCGCCATGATTATAACACTATTCATTTATTTACATAATCATTACCATGGCCATTATCTTATATAATACTATCAACATCAATTCATTACTTTTTTATTCCTAATTCTACTAGACATCGCATTATATCATTTATTGAGATCTCATAGTTTTTCACATACCCGTGGTTTTTCAATTAGCTTCATGTCTAGTGTATCTTTGAGTCTTATGGGGTCTTTATTACCTAAACTCGACCATCCTAAATTTCTTGCTCCATTTTATTTATTCATTCCAGGATTTTAATTGGAATCCATTAGTCTATCACGTTGCATACGTGCCATAGACTCACTACCATTTTATGGTTCTTACTACTGGGACAAACATTGTAATTGGAGCATTAGCAGCGTAGATATGAACTTAGTCACTTCATTTAGGTCACTTAACTTGTGAGGATATAAATTACTAGATTTGGAATATAAAATGTCCCTTGAACTTCAAGTTCATATTCATTATTATGATGATCAACATTTATATTATCTTAATTCATTCCAAATTCCACGCTGCCCATTCTCCCCTAAATGAATTATCAATATCAACATCCCATTTTGTGCGTTGTGGTGGATTTACTATGATGTATATCGCACATTTACAACATCTCACATGGGAACTATATAGTTTGTGACCAAAAACCATTATAACGGGGAGGATATATTATAAATTGTTGGCAAGATGTGAATTCATATGTTATAACATGCCCCATAAACTAAAACTTTTGTTCTTATAATTATTGGCTTTGCAAGCAACTAAAGACGTTTTATAAATGTTTCAACAAAAGCAATTCACGTATGAACATGGGCTTCATAAAGTTCAACACTTATTCCAATAATCGCCTGATACTTGAAAGTATTCACCATCATTCTCAATAACTTTATTTGGAAAACCGTGCTCGTATTTTATAAGTCGAGCATTAATCACGCCAACTTTAAGTTGCATCTTTGGTGGTCATTTTGACGATGCATCGATTTTAAAACTCAAAATGATCCACATGACTGATGTATAGGCCTACATACACCCCCTTTATATTATTTTCAAAATTTTATCAGAAAAAATCCTTACTTTAATTTGGTGACGATAGATGAACAATTAACTTCCAATGAGAACAATGAAATCTATCTTTCAAGAAACTTGGTTCTTTTATACATTTCGCATCATCATTGACCCGAGATGGTCCAACCGGTCATGCCACTTACAACAATAATCTTGGCTTATAAACTTATACTTTATGACCACATGTGCTTTAACTATATCTTTTTATATAAAAGTCGAATAATATAAGAGCTCACATTTCTCCGTTTGGCTCTTTTATGTCTTTCACATTTAATATAATATTCACATTAGCGTATATCATTATCATATAATAAAATACAATCTATAATTCTATACTAGTAAATTACACCATTAATCAATTTATCACGTGTCTCGCATGCAAGCAAATAAAACCACATGGTACATAAATCACATATATATGACAAGATGGTTATTAAATTCCGAAAACTTACACAAATATTTTTCATATTCAAAATGACACGTTTATTTTCTTTCATATTTTATTGTCATTTACTGCAAATTTATCTTGCTAGGAAAAAATGAAGAAAAACTTATTTACATTTCAATGGGGGGACCACATTGTGTTTTTCCATTTTTTACACTTGGGGGGACCTTTTTTATTGGCCAAAAGTCATAAAAATAAAAAAATAAAAAAAAAAAACTCAAATACATTAATCACCATTTTTTTATACCTTTGTTTATTCTCCGTTTCAAAAAATAAAAAAAACTTTTATGTTGAAAAAGCAGGGTTTTTACAGATTTCAAATATAATTGCTATAAGCAATATCAACACAAAGCTGAATATGTTTCTCTCAATTTTCGACAGTCGTTCTAATATATACTTGACCATCTAAGAGCATCTTCAATGGTAGCTTTTCCAATGACTTTTTACTATTCTATCAAGTCTTTTGAAAAGCTTTTTACCATTGTGACAAAAGCTTTTACAAAAGCTTTTTGTGAAAGACTTTTTGTTTACCAAGTCATTGCTAAAAGTTATTCCACTCTCATTACACCATTTAATTTTATATATACAATAGCTTTTGTAAAGCTTGTTAGCATTGGAGTAACATTTGTAAATGAGTTTTTAGTATTCAAACCTTAATGAAAAAGGTGATTCAATAAATGTAAAAAATCATTTTTAGTTTTAGCATTGTAGTTGCTCTTAGAACATATACATGTAATAAACCAATTAATGTCACAATGAAACCTTAATTATGCAAGACTTGACATCACAGTACATTAGCATATGCTCCATAGGAAGTTATTTCATATTGTTTAGTTTCAAATATTATTAAACTAATAATTGCACTTGCAAATAAACATGGCAAGATATGTGCAAAGTTATGACAAAAGCAAAACATAATATGCATGCATAACTATCGGTTTCAAAGATATAAATGAGCGTTTCATGTAGTTACTTCAACATCGGCATAATGACAAACTATGTTATTGCAATATATAACTAAATGGATGTCTTACTCAATTCAAATTTGCAATTGATATTCCTTTAAATATTATAATCACATGCTATAGGTTAGTATCTCAAGTCATGACTAATGATATTTAATATAGATCGCATATTAGTAACAATTATATAACATAATCTTTATACCACTAAATATCGAACTTGTAATTAGTTAGTTAAAATCATGTGCATATATGTATAAACTCAAGATTAAATCATCATAAAAATCATTCTCAACTTTAAGATTACTTTCATTTAATAATGCAAACCAATCATGATGTAATGCACAATAGATAAGAGTTACGTTATCCATAAAAATGGTCACATTATAAGCACATTAGATATCAATATAATCCAATTAAAGAAATAAGTACGTGACTTAATAACTGATAATACTAATCGTAATAATAATGTTATATATATCTCAATGATCAACCATTCATATAAGTGTTTGAGTTTAGGTTAACATATAGAATAATTAGCAACTTTGATCAAATAATCATACACACTACAATTTACATACATCGAGTCAATTGTGAGAATATTAGTCATACTGATTGTTTCTGAGTTAAAACTAAAACAAGTACTCCGTATTATGTAATAGTTATTTAGATAAATGTACATGCATGGCAAATCTATGTTATATAAATGTAGAAGAATCAAATTATTTTACACTAAATTATATAATAAAGGACAACATATAGTTAATATATGTAGTGAACCAGTTTAACTTGGGCATTATAAATATAATAAAAGTATTCATATAATGATAAAAAAAAAATCATGTGTTATGGTTGACGTGAATTACTAGCTAGCATCCTGGAGTGGTTTATTTAGTTACAATGTTACACTACACAACCTTTATATGAACCCATAGACTCCGTATAATACAAAGTAGAAAGTACTAATATCAGGATACACAAATCAATGAATATCAGTTAAACTTAATTGTAACTGTTTCCCAAACAAAGATTTATCCAAAGTGATTAGTTTACAAAATCAATAACTCCAAAAATTTCTCATAGTAAAAACCAAACCAGACTTCACGAGAAGACATAACAAGATCGCAAGTCTGGTTATTTATAATCAAACGATGTATATTGTTAACACAATTCTAAGTACAAAGTTATTGTACCCAATCGTCATATAATTTATATATGTAGCATGCAATCCTTTTTTTCATTCATTATTATATTTTTTTAAGACCATCAAATCCTACTGTTAAGGCTAGACTTGTTCAAGTATATTGGATATCAATGATACTAATATCTTATATGAATAAATAGCATACGAGAATGATATATAATTACATGAACAACCAAGAAAAATAATAATATTCATTACCAATGATAACCAAAGAACCAAGTGAACTACTCGTGTGATATTAAACAGTATTAGCATATTAAAGAAACACGTACCTCTGAGAATTAAAGAATTCAGAAACGTACCTCTAGCGATTTAAACATAAATCATATATAGAGCGTGCTGATAACGTGTTGTAAAACAATAAAGTAAAAAACAATAAACAAGAAGATAAAGAAAATTGAGAATTATATTATTTATCTTAGAATGGAGGTATGCATATATAGTTCTAAGATGAGTATTCTAGAAAATATTCTAAAAAATATAATACTCTAATTAAGATAACTATCAATATTAATAGATATGGACATCCATTCCATATTTATTCATAAGATAATAGTAATTGTAGACACGAGATATTTGAGATACAAAAATGCATTGTGGGGTTTAGATGGTGTTTCTATGTCTTGTTGATTCGCTGTCCGTATTTTATATGAGCATTATTTTAGTATTAGATATTTGAAATTGTTAAATATTAGACGTATATAAATATTATCACAACCTACTCAAATTAGGATCTTTCCGAATTGACGTATCGACTAGAGTATATGCGATCAATAAACAAAGTATATTATACATATTTAACGAGGCATGCAGACCCGTACGTTGCACACGGGTTGTATCTAATTGTTGATTGCGTAAATATTCATCTTAATTTGATCAAGGGAAATGCCTTTGGCGAAAGTATATCGTCTTTGTGCCATTTATATACGATGATAGTAGCTATATAAAATATCGTTCGGGATTGGCTTTGCTTTGTTATATGTACTGTTTCTTTCAATAGAGTGATATTAAACGCAACCTGCACACGTTGACTCACACTAAATAAATGTCTTAACCCGAACATCTAACCGAATAAGTGGCACTCTAAGATCCGTAATAATTTATCAAACATACAATATCTTGACATCTATAGTAATATAGGCAACAACATAGTTCACAAGGCATATATATATATATATATATATATATATATATATAGAGGATGCTCAATGTGGAGTAGCTTTTTATATTATAAATATATATATATAATTATAATATTATATATATATTTATTATAATATTATATATATTATAAGGGAGGGGCAATTGCTCAAATGTGGGGAGTAGCTTTTTAAAAAAAATTGTTTAAAAAAATAAGAATGTTAATATTAAAAAAAAAAAAAAAAACCATTTTTGAATCTATTGTTTAATGTTAGGATGATTATTAATGGTGGGATTGGAAAATAATTTGGGTTAGTGTTAATAAATAAATCTAGTTCAAAGGGGACAATTTATAGTAAATTAAAAAAAACCCAAAAAAATTATTTGGCAAAAGATTAAATTTGCCCCAATTTTTGTTGTAAACATTTTTTTAATTTATTAATTTTTCTAAAACACTAATTTAATTTTCATTTTTAAAAAAAAAACATTGGGGACGGGTTAGATATGGTAGGTATTTTTTTCTTGATACATCTTCATATCTATTTATTTTATTGACGTTTAAAAAACTCATTTTTTACACCACGGAAACCTCGTTTTAACGCACTTGACTCGTTTTTACACCAACCGAAATCGGTACACTAACCGGAACTTCGTTTAAACCATCGACCTCGTACACACCCGGGACTCGCACAAAACACTGAACTTCGCACAAAACACCGGACTCGATACACCACCGTCTCGTACACCACGGAAACCTCGTTACAACCAACCAAAAAAAAACTTGTAAAAACCACGATAAAAACTTTTTACTCCCACCCACCCATAAAAAAAACCTCGTTACACCACGACTTGGTACACTTACCGAAATTTTTCGTTTATACCAACCGGACTCGTTTTACCCCCAACCCCCACGAACTCGTTACACCGAAAAAAATCGTTTTTTTTACCAAACCCACCGAACTTCATACACCACACACTTCGCCCCCCCCCCCACGAAAACCCGTACAAAACCGAAACCGTTTGATCTATCGATTAGTGATGATATTAATGATGGATGAATGGTGTTAGTGTAATAAATATTTAGTCAAAGGATAATTTATGAGGAGGAGTTACAATAAGAGTTATGGGGGCAATAAAGATGTATTTGTAACATATATTTAATCAAATAGGATTACCCAAAATACCCTTAATGCTATACAAAAATAATTAATTCTATTTTTTATTTTCATTTAATGACATTTATATCATCTTAATCAAAATAATAGATCCAATGGTCCAAAACACTTTTCATTTTAACAATTGTAAGATACTACACTACTTTAACTAGAAT
The DNA here is from genome assembly GCA_026074375.1 of Tanacetum coccineum. Classification (NCBI taxonomy): domain Eukaryota; kingdom Viridiplantae; phylum Streptophyta; class Magnoliopsida; order Asterales; family Asteraceae; genus Tanacetum; species Tanacetum coccineum. Next base: position 46,863 of record BQNB010029064.1, read on the forward strand.
ATATATATAACACTAACAGTGACTTCAACAATCTGAAATGACGTATACAATTATTGTTCCTTCAAGTTAAACGATGATGTGTATTGAAAAAGACATGAAAAACATCATTTAGCTAATAAATTTGCGTAATTAAGGAGCTGCTTCTATATGATAGCATACATGTGTTCTTAGTTTACTGGATACTGCAAGGTATTTGGTATGGCGCCCTTGTGTAATTATTTTTCCAGTTTTTTTGTTCATAGTTCAGAATATGAGGTTTCCTATATCAGAATAGAATCCATCAAATTGTTTAATTTTCCCTAAACACTTGACCTCAACAATCTCACATATGTTATTACAATAAATACAATATTTTGAAAATGAAAACCACTTCCACACTTGTTTTATAAAGATTTACGTATGTGAACGAATATAAAATAAGATTGTGATTTTAGTATACCAATCGAAAATGTTATCAACTAACATGTGGTTAAGAAGTAAGAAACCTGAAGGAGAAGCAACATATAATCCTTTAGCGACTCCAGGATACTTCAATATGCGAATTGGCTAATTTATTATCAAGCCTCGTCTTGGAAGAGGCACATCATGTAACATTGAAGTCAAAAGCTCAGGTCGAGACTTTTACACCGTCACAACAGGCCACAACATTTGCCAAACCATTGGACAAATGACGTCTTGTAGCATTTTCTCTCTCAGAGGTAACACATAAACTTAAATCTTGATAATCATTTGGTAATTGTTTATCAGGCAACCCTCACTATTTCTAGACTCAAGTTTTTGTTTTCCTTTCATATTTCAATATAGCAATACAACTACCAATGACTTGAAAGTACGACGCTGCAATATAAAATAATATTAAGAAGCTAATGTAAACAGAAAACAATCAATTCAAATATACATTTTGATTTCTATCTTGCCTGCAAACACCCTCTTAAGCGACTTATTACAACTTAAAAATGTACAAAATAATCTAAAACAAACAACCTGTATTAAAAAGATAAAATCTTTCACAATTTAACAGCAAATAAACAGAAGGCTATTCTAACAAATTATATAAAAACTTCCTGAATGGGTATATCTTGATAAAAATAGATGTGTTTTTGCTAAGTTTAATATATTCTAACAATTAGAGTTTTGCTGGTCCAGAACTTTATTATGACTCATCCCAAATATGTTATCTGATTGCTAGTGGTTCTAAGTTCTTATAATATATATTTCATACGCAAGTATGTAAATAAATAAAAGATTAAGTTTGGTAAGGCATACTATGGAATTATAGAGGGGGTGAATACGTTTCCTTTATAAACTTAAAACTTTGTATCGAACAACCAATCAACTTTATACTAGAATAACTATACTAAAGAATATCAAATAAAGCATATCATCACAACACAATATATAACACAAACATAGATGTAATGCGAATATAATATAAAGCGATAAATACAAATATAAATGTAAAGTGATAAGTAAAAGAAAGCGCAAACCGGACACGATGATTTCTAGTGCTTCGGCTACGAAGCTCCTCTTCGCCCTACTTTACTCCTCGAGTATCCAACTCGAGAGTTACTTCACTAAATCAACAAGCTCCTTTTAGGCGAAGAAAACCATACAACGTCGCTTACACTTTATTCGGTACTAAGCTAAATACCGAGTCCTACTTCGAGGTACAACCAACCTAACGTCGCTTACACTTTATCCGGTACTAAGCTAAATACCGAGTCATTTTTCGGGTGCAACCAAACCCGTTATGTTTTATGGGCCAACATAAAAAACCTTGTGTTTTATGGCCTAAACACATAAACCACCTAATATCTAGTTTGTTGTATAATGATTGATACATAAATGTGTATAATAATGATCCAAGACATAATTGTCAATTGGATGTAAAAGCCTAATCTAAAACATCAAGATCACTAAGCATGATGTTGTTAATGAAGATGATAAGTCTCTTGGCTTGTTGTAATAGATCTTCATATATGTAGGTATGTGGTGGATGATGATGGCAAGATCTCTAAGCTTGCTTGAATGGAGGATCATGTAGAATCATGCTTGCAACAAATAAAAGTTAGAAGCATTATGATCAAGGGTTATTGGGGTTTTGATGATATGATTAATTGTGTTTTTACATTATAAAAACTTGTTTATAATGATCCTAAATGTGTGTAATAATGTGGAAGAAAGGTTGTGAAAAGCTTGGGTGAAAAACTAAGCAAATGGGTGATATTTATAGAAAACCCAAAACTTGGCCGTCAAGGTGCCACGGATCCAGGGATGGTGGATCCGTCTGCCTTTTAGGTGGATCCGTGGGTCGCACGGTCCAATTTCAAAATTGTTAGAAATCTTTTAAAATCTTTTGCTTAGATCTTAATGTACTTATAAAATCTGATTTGATTTTGTTCTAGAAGGAAAATCAATCTTAACATTAAAAAGGAAAGATTTGTAAGATATGAAATATCTTATAAGATTTGTTTCCAAAAGTGGTTAATCCTAATTTGTCTTATTCACTAATGTGATTAATCATTATTAAGTAAAGGATTACTTAAAAGCATTTGTTTAGTGGTGATGTAAGTAAACTTAAAAAGGTTTATTAAAAATGACTTAATGATAAAATGGGTTTTAATCATTAGGCTAGTTTGTAAAAACGTGTTAATCATTTTTAATGGTTTGTTAAATGGGTTGATCATAATGCAACTTAACAAACATATTCATACCTTTTGTTGAAGCATGAGTAGACTCGAGACGTCGAGAGGTGTTGATGAATGTATGCGTTGATGAGTTGTGATCACGCGTAACTTGCACATTTTACGTTATGTATTACAAGTTACTTGTTTGTCATTATTAAAACCAAAGGACTTGTTTAGTTTAAATATCGTAATATTTGCACTAACAATCTCCCCCTTTTTGATGATGACAAATATGTAAACTTGTAACATAGTAAAATTTAAAAGTTACTCGTTTACACTTCCTTCTCCCCCTTTTGTCGAAACAAAAAGGTGTATGCTCCAATCCTTTGATCCTTCTCCGTTAACACTCTTCCATCCCTAGAAGGGTGTGTCCTTGGAGTTAAACTTTGTTTCTCCCCAGAAAGGCGAGCTTGCATCATCCCTAGTGAAGTTATACTTCAATCTTCATCTTCTAAGCAACTTTGAGCTATCTACATTGATGCCCTCGAGCTCCCCCTAGCTCCTTGCACTCCTATGATTATTGACCTTGGTTGCTAATGAATCCATGGATCAAATTTCTTACAAAGACTTAACCTACATCAAGGGTTAGTTTTGTGCAACATAATATATATATATATATATATATATATATATATATATATATATATATATATATATATATATATATATATATATCATGAAGCAATAGGAGAAATATATGATAAATGCGTGTATGCTTCTTCTTGACGAATGCTCCCCCTTATTCGAGGCATCAAGGTATTATCAAAAACCTATAAAAAATATTAGTGCGAAACTAGATACTCTGTTGGACGAGTATGTGCAACTAAATGTATACAAGATGCACTCTCTAAGTGCTTGTCGGAAGCTCCCCTTTGTTTGGGACACCAAGGAATTGAGTTATGAAAGTGTACTACAAAACAAAGTTAGTAGACAAGCGGGATAGTTATATATGTAACAAAAATAGATATATGAGAATAGTATTTTGATCGTAAAGTTTAAGATAATGTTTAGGAGCAAGTAGCATAACTAATAGATAAAGTGCTAAAAGTTAAAAATCAAGAAATTCCCAATTTTGACTTCTGCTAGGGACAGATCTACCAAAAGCACAGACGAATCCACCATTCTTGGATCCGTTGATCACAAAGACCCTCAAAAATAGACAGAACCCAATTTTATAGCCATAACCCAAAGCACTTAGCATGTAAACACATAAATCATGAACAATAGCAAGTAAGGGTCCAAAAAAGATAACATACCAAGTCATAAAGATGTTAAGAGTCATGATAGCAAGTGTCAAAAATAATAATCTCACATAGTAAGATAGCAAAATTATTAATTATGATATCAAAAGTACATATAGTAAAAATACATATTGTAACAGAAATCATAAAAGGGATCATGATAGCAAAAATACATATAGTAATATACTGTAGGGGAACATGATATGCATGTCTTAGGTGTGAGTACTCTAAATTATGACACCTTTAAGAAATGTTAAAAACTAGACACATGCAATTCTATTTAAAAAAACATAGATAAAAAGAACCAAGACACATGCTCGATAACTAAGATTCAATTAACACTAAATTTATCCAACCAATCACACAACTTTTATAAATGATAACAAGATTTGTTTATAGTTTGACACACCATTGTTATGAGAACGACTACGTCCAAGATGTCATTCGGATAAGGAGTTCTATCGTTTTTAGAATGACATGTTCCATAAGAAATCATTATCTACCAAAGATGATGATTTGAGTTCGGATAGACTTTCGTCAAGGTTTGTAATGAGAGATTCCTAAATCCTCAAGGTTTCTTTGTTAAGAATTATGTATGCTTTTCATGTGTGGGGTTCTAGGAAAAACATTGTTGTAAGACTTTGGGTCGAACTAAATGTTGATGATAAGGGTGATATGGAAAAACATGATTTGAATGCGTAGTGTGTTTGATTTGTTGAGAAGACATATTATAAGTATGTTCTTAGAAGAATAATAATTATTATAATAGTAAAATAAAATAAAAATTATGACATGTAAAGGTAAATTGATGTCAATGATATTTCAATACGTCATGTCAACATATATACTTGAAAGTAGTTATATTATAACAAGAATAGATATAGTGAAAAATGATATGCACCTAGAAGTAAATGAAAATGGTTCCATATAATGGAAAGTGGGGAAGGATGAATGAGAACAAAGAAGGAAGGTGTTGAGCTAAGGCTGGTGATGTGCTGTCGTGTAGGGTCAATTATTTGATTATCAAGTTTTACATTTATATTTAGCCGACAAACCTAAAACAACACTTTAACGAGCAGTGTACCCGGTTAAGATGGAGTTTCACGGTAATTAGGGTGTCGAAAACTAAGAGTAAAACATTAATCCTAAATTCTATCAGTATTTTTATTAGTTCTAATTACTCTATTTACTGGTTAAACCTATGCTATATACGTTGTCTAATGATATGGGGGTTTTTTAGCATAAGAGACTGGCACAGGTTTGGTGGAGACAAATATCAATTTAATAGACAATAAACACAAAAGAAGAAAATTAAAAGATAGAAAAGCGGTACAAGCCAAATGATAGAAAAATGTATTAGCCATATTAAATCTAGTTCAATGTTGGTTTGTTTCTTTTAGTGCAATGATTTACTTATCTCGAAGCGGCATATCATTCTTAAGACTTAGGCAGGACATCATCCTAAGACCTAGACACGATTAATCCTGTCACAATTAACGTAGCCGCATAAAGCATCCTTTAGTTTAATTATAATTTATCTTAGGGAATCAAAGCAGTGGTGATCCTGTTAAAATCCTAGCCCAACGGGACTTTACCCACTTATTGTTTGACGGTGTTTTATATACTCGTAGTCCACTATTCAAATCTTTATCAATTAATTAAGAGCATGATTGCTGAAACATATACGGGTCACTAACCGGTCCAACTAATCTCATAATTCAAAGACAAAGACAGAACGTTATTTGTGATCCTAATGGTCCAGTAATATAAAGCACGATATGGAGAGCTATCTCGGTATCATAATAAAATTATGGATGTGACACACATATTTGGAGATGTGTAATCATTGCATTGTCAACCAATTAGATGTCACTTATACTTCATAGAAATCTATTTACCGGGTGAAGTTTATAAGTGGACACTAAACAAACCAAACATTAAACGTTCATTAAGATGGCTAATACCCGAGGGTATTAGCCCACAACCATTGTAATTATACAAGCGTAATCAAACAATGAAAATCGAATGATTAAGAGAGTAAAAATTACACGATGTCTTCTATGGATTCCTGATCAATGCTTGACCTTGGTGGCTGATCTTCTCTTCTAAAATTCGTCTTCAATAAGTATGGTATAAAGAATATGATATTGCACATTGAAAACTCGTTTTTGAGTCTTCTATTTATAGTGTCTGAAAAAGACTCGATATACCATATTTGGCAAGGTCGATACGGCGTATTAGGCTGGATTCCTTAGAGTGCGCGCTACATTCTCAATCAATCAGTGATATCTTTCCTAATTTACTTTATTTACTGTATCTTCGAATAGTTATCTTCGTAGACACGCCGTATGGAAACATAAGGGATACGCCGTATTGGGAATTGGTCAAACGCATTTTCTTGTGAAGTCTTTGCGCGGATACACCGTATCTTTTTCATTGGATATGGCGTATGTAGTCAGAAATTAGCATTCTTCAAATATCTTCGTTTTAGCTCCAAATTATGCGCCTTTTAGATTTTCTTCATAAAACACTCCTGGATTACTGCATTTATCAACTTTAAAGCAATTAAGTACCAAATAATGCAATAATTATATAAAATTAGGCAAAACAAATGAGATAAATGATATAATAAAGTGACGTTATTTGATGTCATCAGTTGGCAAAGACGGTTTAGAATAATATATCATTTGCACTAATAATGAGAAGAGTGATTGGGTTGCATGTGATCCTAGTGTAAAAAGTGCATTGTTGGTTGTTAATGTTGGCAAAAAAAGGTGGATATGTGAGACAAGGTGGTAGTTCTTTCATGGTGAAAGAAAAATGAAGGATACAACAATATGGTGACTCAATAACACTTGAAGATTGAATATCTTCTTTATGTTCTTCACTTGCTAGTACATAGAAATAAACTAAAAGACTCAATTGTGGTAAAAATAAAAGGATCACTTGTAATAGTTATTGGATAAGTGTGTAATGTTCTTGAGGAGATAATTTCGTTGGTATGGAAGTTTAAAAGTGAGGACCAATATTTGGTGGTGAAGATCATAAAGTTGGTGACGTGTTCTTGATGTCAAGATTGTGTAGGGATACATTTTGAGTATAATGTTTGTGAGGATTGAAGGTTGTTGAACTAACTATTACTATCAAGCGTAAAGTATAGTTGTTAGGTTTAAGTGTAAGGTTGAAGTGTTTCTTGCGAGGTTTGGGTATGTGAAAGTAGTCATCACTATTAAGAGTGAAGTCTAGTTATAGGGTTTGTGTATGATCGACTTACGGGTCAAAGGTTCTTTCACAATCAAGAGTGAAGTATACTTGCAAGGTTTTGTGTTAAAGTATTGATGGTTCACAAACTATCTATTACCATCAAGAGTAGATTGTAGTTGTAAGGTTTGAGTGTGTGGTAGACGACGTTCTTGTAAGGTTGACTTAAGGGTTGAAGGTTCTAGTAACGAGGATATTCAATAGAGTGAAGTGTTCATGTCTTGAGGAGGTATTGATCCTAATAGTGAGGTCAGGGTAAGTGATTAGAACCAATTGTGGTTTATGTGAACATTATGTACTTGTATGTTAGAATAAAAGTTGAGTGTTCTTATTAGTTGGTTTCTAGTGGATAAGAATCACATTTGGGAATTCTTGAGAATACGTGAACGTGGTGTACTAGCGTGTTAGGGTAGGAGACACGAACCAAATCGGTTTGTGCGAACAGGGTGTACTTGTGTTGTGGAAAAAGAAATAAGTGTTCTTACGGAAAAAGTAATGAGAGTTTTTGTTTGAGGAGGTATTAGTCCTAATAGTAAAGTTAAGAAGAGAGCCAGGTTATGATCTTGGTCACCAATTTGGTTTATGTGAACGAGGTGTACATGTGTGAAGGAACAAGAAATGAGTTCGTAGGGTAAATGTTCGCTTGAATCGGTTTCTAGGGAATAAGAATCACATTTGTGAGTTCTTAAGAATATTTTGTGAAAGACTATATGTGAACGAGTGTGTTTTCCCTCCCACTTAATTCGTGCTCATCCGGACATAACGTGTCGACTAATAAAAATAAATAAATAAGAAAACAAACGATGACGAAAGTGATGAGCTTGAGAATGTCAAGAAGGATGATGGTTAGCATACGACGATCTTCAACCGTGAAGTTACGTAGCTCTTCTCAAGCATTGCTAATGTTCATAGAACAATTACATGATGAGGTATGAGGTTATCTTAAAGGTGGTAGCGGAAATGATGGAGAGAATATATTAGCTATCTATATAGTGGTAGAGGTGTGATTTAGGTTTTCGTGTAATTAGTTAGGTATGAAAAATAAGTGATATAACCATTTATAGTTAAGGAGCGGATTCGTAAAGATGTGAGATGGTTGATATAGTAACAAAGGAGTGGGAACGAGTTACTATGGGGAGTTTTGAGTATTTGACTGTTGACGACGAAGGACGGAAAACATATTTCGTAAAGAAAAGAATCAAGTAAATAAATAATATAATGATCAAAGTGATATAAACTAAAATCCTTAGGGATTAAGACGATTATGCACGTGTACTCGATAAATTTTAGTGACACGAGACAATACCCTAAACTCAAAAGACACTAAGTCACTTAAGTGTATTAATCATAACAATCAAATATATTGATGTATAAGACTATGTGACGTCTATATGTTCATCTAGATAGACGGACCTAATGATATAGTGTGGGTGCACAAGAAAGACACGTAGATCATATAAAAGCTCACATAAAACAATGATTACGTCACATACATATATATCATACAAAGCATGTTAGCATTTAGCATTTAATAACATGTATCATAAATATAAACATAGATATTAAACTGGGATTGCTAACTAAAGACAAAACCGTCTAAATAATTATGCATTCAACAATTAAGCAAGTAATCATTGAGTATCAAAATAGCATGAAGATAATATAATCATTTTTCACGAGAACAAGTTAACATTTTGAGATCACAACAATACATATGCGAGGTGCAAATAGTCTAAATCGACTAAAGAGAATCCTAGTTACTACTTGACTAATAAGCAATCCTAATGAAATACAAAGTTCATTAATGTAAACTAACATTAGGCATATTTAGAAAGAGCCATTTAATCAAGTTAGAGAATGAATATGAGACTATCACTAGTGGTGCTCAATTGAGGCTAAACACGAACATTTTTATGGGTTATACCACAAACCTAACTTCCTTCCCGAAAGCAATTCAACCGTTAGGTTAAATAGATTTTCCAGTGCAATAGATTTTCCAGTAGTCATTCTCATTTTAAAATAAAGTAGAA
>BQNB010029065.1:0-51722 GCA_026074375.1 Tanacetum coccineum
ATCATTTTGGTTTTTTTTCCTCATTCATTCATTCACTCTTATTTTATTTCTAATTTCTCTCAATGTGAAATTGTGAATAATTTATCTTTTGTAATTATTCAATTTGTTTACATCTTCATGTTGATTGTGGCATACAATAATCAACAATGCTGAAATTTGTACATTCTTTTTTCTTTTTTGTTTTCTATCTTTTCGAAGCTAAATAATTGAATCCATTTGAGTTACATGAGACTTAATTAAGGTTGTTGATAATGAGCTCAATAAAGGTTGTGTTTATGAGATTAGCAAGAACCTACTAGTTTCTCGCCTTAGCTTTGAAATACTTTGGGTGCGTTTAGTTGGGGGAAAACACATTCACAAAATGTTTTGTGGAAAACAAAGATCGCGTTTAAGTCATTGTTTTCTAACAAAATTCTCTTCAAACCACAAAACATGCAATTTCTCAACTTAACAAGGGAAACTACAAAACACGTTTTATTTGTTTTCTTTGTAACCTCCATTGTTTTTTTAGAATGGAAAACAATATCACATGAACGCATTTTCTTTTATATGTTTTCTGGAAAATAAATTTCCTCCTTTTTTTACAAATTTGAAAACACAAAACTAAGGAAATTTTTTCTCCAACTAAATGCGACCTTAAGATTCAGAAAGAGGCGTGTATGCAAAGCAAGATGTTTTCCGAGATTAGCAAGAACCTACTAGTTTCTCGCCTTAGCTTTGAAGCCAACTTGGAGGTTTGGAAGAGAAACTAATCTAATCTCAAGCAAATATTTAACTACACTCGTAGGTTAAAACCCGTTTAAAACCCATTTTGTTACTCTCATTATTTGAGTAAGATACCTTAGAAAACTCATATGAGTCATTCCTTTCTTTTTTGTTTACATCACTTTAATGTTATTTCTTTCGTCACACCTTACGCCTAACTTACTGTGTTGTTCTTTTAAGTCCATAGTCGGAGAGTGGCTAATTATTCTTGGTTGTATTGTAGCTAGATTCTCATAGCGAGGCGCTTCGAGTTAGCGAAGCGCTGTAGTTGGGCCGTCAAATTTTGACATAGGTAGAATTCAAGTGAGGGATACATCCGTATATATTGTATTTCCTTTATTCCTTTTATTATTGGGTTGTTTATATTTGAATTAGTCTGCTAGAATAGAGGAGATATTCTTGGACTTTCAGTTGCATATTGTTGTATATAAACACCATCACCATGTCAATAATAAATCAGTTAATTCAAACTCTATTAACATGCTCACTCTATTTGTCTTTCCTTACCGAAATTATGTATATCTTAGTTATGTGTAAATAGCGTCACATTCTATTTGTTTCTCAAAACAAATAAACACAATTTAAGATGCTCCACCCCAACGCTCGATAGCCTTAACAAATGTTACAAAACATTAAATAAACAACTGACACAAACAAAACATTCAACTAAACAATTAGGGACCCATTATCATTAACCAAATTCATCATCCAATCATAATTTGATAATCAAATTGTTTTTTACAATACAATCAATTAATACAAACACATCTCATACTAGGTCGCATCAAGCCACAAGCTAAGTGTAGAACTCACTCCAAAAAGCTAGCCGAAGGGAGGAGGGAACACCTAAACATTATAAGCCACCAAACAAATTCATATTTAGTCGATATGAGATCGTAATAATATCTCACGCTTTCAAGAGCCAACGTCCTCATTGGTCACGCTTATGTTGAGTTTTTTTTATATAAATGAGGTCTTTTTGAATTTTGCTTGAAAAATGGGTCCATTTTTTTTTGTAAATATGGTTCTTTTCTAATCGTGGACCATTATTCCTTTTACCTTTCATATTTTTTTTAAAATTTAGCCTTTAACTTAGGGTCAAATTCATAGATTGGCTACGAACTTTCAAAAACTTTCACTTATAAGTAATGAACTCTGAAAAATACCATTACCATCATTATAACTTGTTAGAACCGGTAAATATAAGCAATATGACCGTTTCTGTTTCCACGTCATTTTTCTAAATTCGACCTAGATAAAAATGATTTTCACATATTATATACGGTTTTGTCCGCTTTTAATACGTTTTCATTTATTTTTACCCGTTTCGTTTTCGCACGTCTTTGTACGTTTCACACGTTTTGTCCATTTTCTTAAGTTTTTTGTACGTTTTGGTACATTTTATATGTTTAATATGTTTTATACGTTTTTGTACGTTATTATACCTTTTTATACCTTTTTGTATGTTTTTTACGTTTTGTGCGTTTTTATACGTGTTACAAACAAAACGTATAAAAACGTACGAATATGAACACAGCGTGTGATAAAGAACAAAAACGTATAAAAACATATAAAGACGTATAAATAAGTATTAAAACAAATGAAAACGTACAAAAACAGACATGAACGTATAAGATAGTACAAAGACGTATAAAAACGTATAGAAACGGATAAAATGAATGGAAATATATGAAAACGTATAAACCAAAAATTACTTATATTTACCGGTTTGAGTAAGTTATAATGATGATAACGGTATTTTTCAGAGTTCGTTACCTAAAAGTGAAAGTTTTTGAAAGTTCGTAGTCAATCTATGAACTTAGTCCTATGTTAAAGGCTAAATTTGAAATTTTTTTATGGAACATTTAATGAAGGGTTTTTTAACAGAGCTTAAAAATAAGCCAGTAAATAGCACATTGAGAAAAGACACTATTGGCTAAAATTACTCAGTTAAAACTACCAAGTCTTAGAACAGCTGGCTAATTTGACACAATACGCAAAAAGATAAGCAAATAATCTAAAAGTAGACCACAAGCTACCATAATAAGCACTAGAAACTAGGAAATAGCAATTTCAATAAGCTAAAAGACATCTAAACCAAATGACACAGTTTTACTCTAATAGACTAAAAAGAACTTTAAGGCACACTTAATCTAGGATTTGAGAACAGAAGAATAAATTAGAACCAGGCTAAAAATCAAAACAGATAAAGGCACTAGACCAAATAACCTAATAAGCTGGAATTAAAAGCATATAAGTTTTAATGAATTAGCTAGAAAAATATAAGAAAAGAGACACACTACACTACTTGATGTTTTGGCTTTTTGACCTTAAATGACAATTGCAACCTAAGTTTTAAGACTCAAAAGCTCATATGACAATCTTAAAATCTGAATAGATTGACATTATTATATAATAAGCTAAACATAAGCAAAGTAACTCAAAGAAAAACCAAGGTGTGCTCATAACTGAATGCAACTTAAGACTCTTTTAAGAGCATTTCAAAGATTTGGCTTTATTTTTGCTAAAACTTTCTATAAGCTCCAACCAAAGATAATAACACATACAGAACTAAAATGAGGAAATGTAGTAGCTTTTTTCAAAAAAACCAACACACTAAAATGACCCTGTAAAGAAAATTAGCAAATAATCTGTTTGAAAAGGTTTAGATACGAGCAGAGCTGAGTTTTGATAGCATAAGCTATAAATCTTAATAAAACTTACTTTAAACTTATGAAAGCTAGCACTCAGACCTTATTTAAGCTTATGAAACTAACTCATAAACCAAAACCAGCTTCAAACCTTATTTGGCCCATTTTAAAAACTTATCCCAAACACTCCTTTATTTTCTTAAAAATCAAAAGCAAATTATAAAAGCTTGTAAATCATGAAAACAGATTTAGCATTAGCATTCTTGAGCAAAAATAAGCAATTTACTAAAGGAAATAAGCACTCAATCATAAGCAATAAGAATAAGTCATTTAGACCAAAATCAAGCAGTTTAAATTAAAATCAATCCAATGGTCATAAAAACCAAAACATTAATATGAAAAACATTCAAAAGACAAAATAAGCAATCGTAAGCATGTAATAAGCAGAATAAATAGTAAATAAGCAATGACAGAAATAAGCTGTAAAATGGAAATTAGAACTCACTTTTTTATTGAATGATCCTTGAGGGTAACAATGCTTCGAAAATAAATTCAGTATTTAAGAAGACAAATAAGCTTAAAAATAAGCAAAACTACACTACTCCTAGTAGGAGTCTCCTTCTACTAGTTGTCCTTCTCTGTATGAATTCGTCCCTTTTTATAGGGTGATGGATGTGCTTATCTTCGCGAGGTGAGACAGCCTGGCGTCTTCAAAACCTTCTAATCATCCCATATTTGAGTATGGAAAACTCTAATTATTGCCAATCACCATTAAAATCGTATTTTTGATTCTCTTGACTTTCCCAAAATCCTTGTCGCGTCATATCCTTATCCAATAAGATGCTTTGAGCCTGCCAACGTGGCATGGGCGATGGTAGTGATCGTTTGAAACAATAGAAGGGTGAGGTTTGCCATGTATTGGTGGTTGGTGCCAAATTCGGGTGTATTCCAATTGGGATGCAAGGCTAACGTGTTACGTTTCAGGGATTGATGTTGAAGAGGGTTAGGACTAATGTGTTAGTCCTTAGGCTAACAGTGTACAGGGGTTTTAGAGGTATATGGTTAACGGTGTAAGCTGTTTTTTGAGCCAATTGTTTAATACTTGGCCGTTTAGAGACTAAAAGGGAGTTTTGGGCTTTTAGTAAATGTATAGGCTTAATTGTGTAGTTAATGTGTTGATCCGGACCCATAATTGGGTACGGTTTTCCCACTAAGTAGTGTATAACGCCTTTGGCTTCGTTTTTCCACGCTCTTTCCAATCCTGTGCTCGATTTTATCCGGTTTTGGCTTCATTTTTTATCTTTTTTTGAATATCCGTTACCTGCACAGTACATAACACAAAACAAGCATATATTTGGCATTTTTGTCCGTTTTTGGTTATTTAAGCTCCTTTTATTGAGAAAAAGGTATGTGTAATTCCCAGCACCAATACCAGCATCCATCTTTTATTTGGGTCCAAGCCATCACATCCATAAGCTACCACCCCGAGTATTAAATCCGAGAGGAAAGGCCCTGGCACTCATACATTAACCTTAAATTCTTTGTTAACAACAAACTCATTAATATCCCCATTATCATTCATCTCCTCACACCAACACATGCAGCCAACACATCTGTTACAGCATGAAACTCCGTACCATCTTGGTGTTGAGGCTGCGGGTCATGATCTAGATAGCGCAAAACATGCAATAACTTTAACACTAGGCATAGACGAAACTTGTGTAAATTTATTGGGAGGGCCGAGTGTTATTTCAAATAAGATGTTAGGACGCAAAATTGGACGATCTTCCTTTAAGCAAGATATAAACTAAAAATATCCAAAGTTATAGAGGGTCGTGGGCCCTTCACCCGGTCTCCGTTAAGGTCCGCCATAGACACAAGTGTTGAGGTTAGAGTGTTTTGCATAGGGCTATGATCTATTTTTTACAAGATGATACGATGTCAAAAGCCTGACAAGTTTTCCAAGTATCACTCATTGGCCTAAATTTGCTCATTTGACTATCTAACACACATTTACACATAAATTAAAAACTAACTTTGTCGATGTATAGTTTTTTTAAAGGTCACGTCCTCTTAGAGGCCTTTATGTATGAGTCTAAAATGACCAAGAATAAACTGATTACACGTTAAGGTTGCCTAATCATGCAATATTACAAATCAATTAATCGACTATAGTATGTAAACGTATGAATCTTTGATCAAACATGCACAATAATCATCAACAATCACTAACTAACACAAATACGCAACCAAACTTAGGGTTTACAACATTTGAGTAAATACAATAAAGATCTAGCCAAGCATAATCAAAGAAGAATAAGCAAGGACAAGATCTACACATGTAACTAAAGGTAATCTTGATATGAATTAAATAGACAAACCTAGAATTACAAGATGTTTAAGGTATGATTAAGCCTCTAATTTGCTAAAAAACACCCACTAAACGCCATCATCGGACTTGGGTTTTAGGGCTTACAAAAAACGAAGTTTGAGGTTATATTTATAGGTAAACCCTAAGGCCGGCTATTCCTAACGGCGTCACACCAAAAGGGTAGCGGAATTAGCCTGTTATTCCATAATTGTATATCTTCTCGTCCCGGTCGCATGACCTATTGAATCAACTAAATCCGAGTTCGTATGAAGAAGTTATGGACAAAACAATATCTGATACTTCGCGCACAAAAATCAATTTTATGAGCACATTTGGTGACGGCGTCTGGGATTTTCGTGAAAGTGTCACAATCTGTGACGGTGCTAAGGAGAATTTATGAAGTCGCCTCCACAAACTTAAGCGTCACAAAACATCTTCAAAACATCACTTTTTTGGGTAAAGATTTTTACCGGTAAATTTGTTACACCAAAAAACAGTTAAGTAGAAAGGATGAGGGTGGGTTCCACATCTCCGCCAGTTACATAGACAAAACCACTTCCTTAAAGGAAGGAACACAAAGAGACTAGACTACAAAAGAAACAAAAAAAACTATTTCTTCTTACGACCTTGAACTTTGTATCCAAATTAAAAATTAGCCATATCGTTATCAACCGCTGCAACTTCATCATCACTATCATGATCACCCGAAGAATTAACTCTTTTCAACGGTATACCCTCATCATCCACAAGGATAGCCGTCCCATGAATAATAAGTCTTTCCATTTTATCAATTTTTTCAACAATATGGGTTGTACTAGTACTACTAGACTCCGCATTCCAGAATGAGAATCCACAAGAATTGGCCTTTTTATTTCTTAGGTTTGAAGTCCTACCAATTTTACCCATATTAACAACATTTTTAACCGAATTAAACACATTAAATGAGTTTGACTTACTAACCTCTTTTGTAGGCTCCACATATTTCTTCTTATTACCACTAGTGCTGACATTGTTTTTTTTAGAACCACTGTCTAATAACACTTGCATAGTTGGGATGAAATCCCACTTTAGGGAAGCAACCAAGGATACCTTTCTCAGGAGTTTGGCTAGGCCCTTCTACATGTTCTTCACCTCATCCACACTTTATTTCTTAAGACACTCATCCCTGAACATGACCTAAAACCTTACAACACATACATCTGGGAGTTTTTCCACTCATTCTCAACACGAACATTTAACACGTATAGAACCCCGCCCCAACAAGTTTTAGGTCCATAGCACCACAATATTACCATTTGTTTAGCTCCACATCAGCCCGAAATCCTCAATCCTAGCTCTACAATAAGCTTGGATCTACCCCATGATTGAATGCACCATGTCAATGGAATAAGAGTTCAACATCAAAGGAGTACCAAGATTAGTAGCAATGACACTCAAACCATCCCCACTAAATGCAGTCACAGGACACCATGGAGTTTAACCGGAACATTACCCACATCTTCTTTCAATAAAGTTCCACATCCGGAAATTCCTACATATTTCAGAATAAGTGGATTGTTGCGAAGAAACCATGAACCAGTTTCAAAGATGGCATCCAAACCCTCCATAGAGCTAAACTGGAAGGAAAATATCTCGGTTAACGAGTTAAGAATTGATTTAACCAGATCATATTTACCCCAAGTTTTCCTAACATAGTTAGCGACGAGTGGGTATGCCACATGCTTTACCAAAAAGAAACCATATGCCTTATTAGCAAACCGTTCACTAATAGCTCTAATAGATTCCACCGGAACAACCACATCAACCCTGTTTCCCCCAGTGTAAATAAAGAGTGAAAATTCATACTTTTCTTAAATAATTCATCGGTAAAAATAATATAAGCATAAGAAAGTACATACATTAAACGGATTATGAGTAAGTAACTTGGTATAATGCCCAACATTCTCATCAACCAAAATGACCACACCGAGGCTTACTCAAAATAGGACCATCTCCAACCGAAGGCATCACATCAGTAAACTGAGTAGTATCATTAGCCGAACCTTGCATATACGTATGCCAACATAATGATGAGGTATCGTCCCCATTATCCCTTAAACCACCCCAGTTGGTTCACCCTTAGCAAAAAAACACCAATAGAACCTCCACTTTTCTCCTTAACTCCTCTCCCCCCACTCCATTTCGAAGTCAAGAACCCTCTTTCCATCAACAATACTAACACAAAACAACCACCAGTTTAAAACCCTAACCAGAAACACATAGCAACAACCCACGATACAAAAAGAAAACCTGATATGCGATAAAGGATCAGAACCTAAAGTAAACGAAGAAGAATGAATCAGAGCAGTAGATCGATCAAAACCCTAATTAAAGAACAAAACCCTAATTTAAATACACAAGATCCTAATAAAAAAGGATGTTAAAGCAGATATAATCAGAGATTAGATTGCAATAGCACGATTGTTATTAGGATTTGAAAGCAGTTAGAGATCATGGATTGAATTTTATGTGGTTAGGGTTTTTTTGCCATAGTCACCAAAGGGAAACGTAGGGTTTTTTTGGACCTTTAAAATTACTTTCTAGACACTTCCGATGAAGGCGTCACGAAAGGGGTCACAAAATTGAAAAGTTGTAATTTTTCCTTATTTCTTCCCGAATCGAGCCCAAGTCACATGTATTCGATTGGAGTGCTTTCCAAATGCCAATTACACTAAAAGAAAGGATTTAGTGCAATAATAGAGCATATTTGCATGAGTTTAGGAGTTAAATGACCTTAAAAAAATATATAAACTACACTGGTTAGTTACCACCCGTTTAAAGTCAGGGGATTCATCCGTATATATTGTATTTCCTTTAATCCTACTAGAATAAAGGGATATTACACATGGAACTTTCAGTGTAATTATTGAATATAAACGCCATCCCCGCCCATTGTCAATAATAAAAGTCAACAGTACAATTCAAACTCTATTAACGTGCACACTCTATTTGTCTTTCTTTGTCAAAATTGTGTATAATCTTAGGGGTTGTTTCTTTTTTTCCCTGTTTGGAAATAGTTCATGTCTAGATTAATAATCCTGTTTGGAAATAATCCTATATGAAAATATCTTGTTTCTTTTTCATCCTGAATGAGAATCTAAAAAACCTAAATGGCTGATTTACCCTTGTTTTTAAAATCACAGATAGAGAAATGATCTCGTATTGGAAACCAAAAGAATCAAAAATCAAGTATAAATGATACATAATCAAACTTCAATTACTACAAATTTCTAAAAACTTAAGACAAGTCCATCTAAATAGGGAACTTAAAGGAGAAAAAAACCCGTGAATTTTATGCAGTTTTATACATATACAAAGATGAAGTAATGAAGTCAACATAAAAAGACATGTTGGAGGGATCAAAAGAGTAGAGACGACAATTCAGTGGTTAGCATGAGGAGTAAGGAGGCGGATTAAAGTGGTATGTTAGTTGCCATCGAAACTAGAAACTGATGAAAAAATTCGGTTCGGTTTTGGTATCGTCCAAAAATCGAACTGTAAAAACCGAACTGAACCGTTTTATTATATAACAATATATAATTTATATAATATAATATAAATAACTAAATAAATCAAAATTAATAAATATTCGTATACTTTTTGGAGGAATTAAAAATTTATATTGAAATTTAATATGCGTGTTTTGTTGACACATGAAATTTCGATAATAAACCGAGAAAAACGAACCGCACAAAAAAACCGACGATTTCCGATTTTTGGTTTTATAAACCGAATATTTCGGTTCGGATTTTAATTTTTGGCCAAAAACAGACCCAAACCGATACCGTCACACACCCTATTAAAAAAAAGTGGTCAATGTTAGAGAAGACAGAATAAAAGGACAGACGTGAGGAGTAAATTTCTCATACAAATCCTGGAAGAACAACCCTTCTTTTTAGCACCTTTTAGAAACACAACAGGCTTTACGTTTCGTATTAATCACAAAAAACTAATCTTTTCCTGGTTTATTTGCATTATGGACAAATTTTTCCATCTATGATATTAACCAAAAAAGAAACACCCTCTTAGTTATGTGTAAATAGTGCCGCATTCTATTTGTTTCTCAAAACAAATACACATAATTTAAAATACTCCACCCCGACGCTCAATAGCCTAAACAATTGTTACAAAACATTAAATAAACAATTGACACAAACAAAACAAAATTAAATCAACAAGACAATTATGGGGGGGGGACCATTATCTTTAACAAATCCACAACCAACATAATTGATAAATCAAATTGTTTTTTACAATACAATCAATTGATACAAACACATCTCATATTAGGTCACATCAAGCCACAAACTAAGTGTAGAACTCACTCCAAAAAGTTAGCTCAAAGGAGGAGGGGACACCTAAACATTATAAACCACCAAACAATTTCATAGTTATGAGTCAATATGAGATCGTAATAAATCTCACGCTTTCAAGAGTCCACAGGTCCCCATTGGTACCGCCTATGTTATGGTCACGCCATGTTGGTCACGGTTGATACCCCTCCTTTTTGGTCCAAGTCACACTCGATACACCAACACTCCAAGCTTGTTGGTCACGGCTATGTTAGTCACGGTTGGCGTCCTTCTTTTTTTTGTCCAAGCCATCACTCCATAAGCTACCACCCCGAGTATTGAAATCTCGAAAGGAAAGGCTGGCTCTCATACCAATTAACCTAAATTCTTTGTCATCAACAAACTCATTAAGTAGGCCCATATCATTTATTCCTCCACCAACACACGCAACCAACACATCTGGTTTTCCACCCCATATTTCCAATGCATTTTTTCTTGTTTCTTTACCAGTTACTAGTTACTGCATGGAACTCACGTACCATCTTGGTGTTGAGGCTGCGGGTCATGGTCTAGATAGCGGAAAACATGCAATAACTTTAACACTAGGTGAGGTCAGAGTGTTGCATTGGGCTATGAGCTATTTGTTGCAAGATACGATGGTCAAAGCCTCACTACTCTATTAGTGAATAGTTCATTTGGGAACAACCACACTAAGTGACGCCCCATCATACGCCATACGTGAATGGATGACCAACAATGAAACAACCCGTTATATGTTAGGTTCTGTTGCGGGCCCAAATCCCTACCCCATGATGGTACACGAGTTCCATGCAGTAATTGGTAAAGAAACAAGAAAACAAGCATTGAAAAAATGGGATGGAAAACCAGATGTGTTAGTTGCGTGTGTTGGTGGAGGATTAAATGCTATGGGCCTATTTCAGGAGTAAATTGGTATCAGAGTCATCCCTACCTTTCGAGGTTCCAAACACTCGGAGTCTAGAGAATATAACTTTCATAGACCGTGATTGTTCAACGGAGTCCAGATGATATCTCTTCTCGTCTCTTAAACTTTTTATCATCCTTAAAAGCATAAATACCTTTTCTTTTGAAATCACTCAAGAGATGATCAACAAATGTTTTACAGATAATATCACCTCTGAAACTAACAAAGACATCGTATTTCCAAATTGGAGCAATAAGTGAAGACGATGGCGCCATCGAATGGATATTAAGTCGAAGGTATATTCAAAAGTAATATCCTGTTCCAATCAATCAAGGAAAAGAAAGATACCGGCCTGCAAATAGTAAGACCAAAAACGTGTAAGCAAACAAGCAATGGTAATGAGAATCTCTCTATCCGTGAGCTGAAGGTTGAAACTCTTTCTAAACTTAAGTAGTATCTTTGAGCTAATTTCAAGAATCAAGATGCATTGAGCCATTGAAATTAAAATACTATGAAAGCCACTGTACGTGTCAGGGTGGACAGTGATAAAGATGTGTTTACAAACTCTTAAATGCAATTTGAAATCGCAAAATCACTTTTTGTGTTTTGACCATTTTGATTATACTACTCAGATATAAAATAAACAAAAAGAAGTTGTAAGCACAATTGTATTTTGTCAAACTTATTAACCAGTAATTATGACTCTTCTAATCGCTAAACACTTTCAAGATGCACATACAAACACCCAATTATTTATTTTTCAATTAGCTAGGATGCTTAAAGCATGATCAAGTATCTTAAAAGCTTGACTGGTGTATGAAATCAGATGTAATTTATCAAATTACTCATATAAGATAAGAACGGAACAAAAATTAAAAAACTACTAAATTTTCTTACCTTTCTGTATGCAGCTGCTTCCTATATTTGATATTTCCCTTATTTCTAGACTCAAATCAGATGGCTGTATATATATCTATATGCAACCGCCAATGAACCAGGGGAGTAGCCGGAGCTATTCCTTGTGAGGTGGACAATGGTAGGTGCCAAAAGGCACCCGGAGTGAGGGTGTTCCCCCAACTCACCTTTTTTGTGGAAATCTGTATGCAACCTGAAGCAATTCATGTCATTATAAATGATATTGTGGTGCAATATATTAATCTATGGACGATAAAGTCAATGCTTAAGGGTTGGCAGAGTTATAGTCGACTTTTGACTAGTCTTTAATCATTTGATTAAACTAATTATGACATCAAACAACTACCGAATCTAAAGATTAAACACTATTAATTTGAAGCAACTTGAACATTTTTTTTTGAAAATCAAATATTTTTTTGCAATAAAATAGAATTTACATAGTGGTTGAAGGCAAATGCGCAAAAAGCTGCGCCGCAAGCCCTTTTTGAATCGCAAAACTTATTCTTTTAAAAACAATATTTGTGGATCTGAGAGTCATAACATTACTATGCATGACTCGTTGAACTTTGTTGAGGAGCTCCACCGCCTCGGGTGCAAGGAAAAGTCATACAAAGGTAAAAGTTAGAATGAATACAGATACGAAAAAAATCATTCAAGTTACAAATTCTAGTTTTGATTGGTATACATTACTAAATTATACACAATGGTTGGAGGAGCTCAAGATATCATCGATTAAGTTCTAAGATGGTCTAACAATCTGGGTTAGCTTAGATAGCCACCAAGGGTAACCTTGAGAAGGTTGTTACCATATGCGAAGGTGGGTTCGAGTCTAACCGTGCGGGTTTTCCTTCAAGAGCGAAAAAAGAGTAGAGTTTATCCCCTAATGCAAAGGTTCGAGTCTTGCATACTACCATATTGTATGTCACTGTGAGCTCCTAACAATTAACTTGCCGTTTAAAAATAAAGTTTCTAAGATGGTCTAACATGTGTCATTCCTTGCCTTATGGCAATTGTAATATGACAACTTCTCATCAAAGACAAATATTATTGATCTTTGCAGTCTATCTCACGTGCTTATTGTGCACGATGATTCCTACGAAAAAATATAAACAGTATCAAATCAACACCGGGATCTCCAAGTATCACCCAACCAACCACCCCTTGGTGATACAACCCCTTATGCAGTTAATCTAAACGTTGGAGTGTAGTATCGGTAAGTCCGGAGATTGATCGTTCTTTAAAGGAATAGTGAGGTAGGTTCGAAGTGTATGTCACCTAAATCTAAAGGTTGAAGGATGACTATTTTTGGTCTTATATATTTTTATGAAAGCAAGTAAACAATCGGTTTGATAAGGGTTTTGATTAATTTAATAACTACTCCTAATTAATAAAAAGACAATTAACTGCTACAAATTAAACAATCATAATAAAGGTGTATTTACTTAGATGAATCCCCCCTAATCTTGTATGTACATCGTGCTTAACTAGTTAGATAAATTATTGATGGCGGTTTATGACTAATATGGCTCGATTAAGCGTTCAAATCCCCTCGCCCTTCTACACCTATGGCCAATGTCTATGAGGTTGCTCAATGGGACATGAACAAAAGTATAAAGTATTAAGATTACCACTATCCTACATAATTCGACCTATGTGACCTTATGTTGCCAAGTATCACTCATTGGCCTAGAAGTTGCTCTTTTGACTAACTAACACACATTTTCACACAAATCCAAAACTAATTTGTCGATGCTTAGGCTGCTAAGTCACGTCTCTTTTTGGCCTTTAGGTTGCTAAATGACCAAGAATAAACTGATTACACGTTAAGGTTGCCTAATCATGCAATACTAGTTTATTAAAATCAATCAATCGACTATAGTAGGTAAACGTATGGATGTTTGATCAAACATGCATAAAAATCATCAACAATCACTAACTAACACAAATTCACAAAAAAACTTAGGGTTTATAACATCCGAGTAAACACAATAAATCTAGCCAAGCATAATCAAAGAAGAATAAGCAAGGACAAGATCTACACATGTAATTATGGGTATAATGATGATATAAATTAAATAGACAAACCCAGAATTACAAGATGTTTAAGGTATGATTAAGCTTCTAAATTTGTTGGAAAAACACCACCTAAACCCCATCATCGGACTTAGGGTTTAGGGCTTACAAAAAACAAAGTTTGAGGTTATATTTATAGGTAAACCCTAAGGCTGTCTAATCCTAATGGCGTCACACCCAAAGGGTAATGATATCATCCTGTTTTCCCACTGTTGTAGATCTTCTCGTCCCGGTCGCGTAGCCATTTAAATCAACTAACTCCGAGTTCGTATGCAGAAGTTATGGCCAAAACAATATCGGACACTTCGCGTGAAAAAAAATAATTTTCTGAGCTCATTTGGTGACGGCGTCAGGGATTTTTGTACAGGTGTCACAATCCGTGACGGCATTAGGCAGAATTTGTAACGCCGTTGATGCCTATTTTATTAAAAAAAAATTCAAGTTTTAAATTTATAAAACTCGATTCACCTGACAAACGCTCTAACGGGCAGAGAAACCGATTGTGAGTAGTGTAGAGATGGTAAATCCGAGGTCGTCCCAAGAGCTAAGTGTCAATTAGATTTATTTTGAAAGTGTCACGTTTTGAGAATGGTTTGAGATTTGATTTTGAAAATAACAAGAAAGTAAATATGCGAAAAGTAAAGTGATAGAAGTAATCAGGGAGAAAGACGTTCTTGCCTAGTCATTTCATTACTACCGTTATAACTACGTTTTCCGGTACCATGGTTTCATTAGTGGTTTCTAAAGTCGACAGACCTGAATAGATATAACTAATCTGTCCTATAATTTTTGCGATCCTGAATCCCTCGAAAGTCACGAAGGTTGGACAACCAGGTCATAGTGATTAATCCCAACTATCCCAAAAACTAGTCTAATAACATATACAGATTATTAACCCTCTTTGAATGAGTTCATGTGCTTTTTAAGTATATTAAGTGATAAAGGTGGTAACGTGGTTAGTTCCTACACTAGGGATAAGGTGTCAAACCTACCGTAGTACCCAGCTAATCCTATGTTTAATTGGTAATCTAATAACAAGATTAACATGATCTAAACCACCCACAATACTACCAAAACCCAGGGGTATACGATAGCCAAAGGATATCCAATGAAACCATAATCTAACAGGAAACAAATATTATAACAATAGTAAATTCATGACTAGGCCAGCACTTGAAGTGCTTAGCCACTCATAGTAACAACACAACAAGAATTAGTAAAGGTAATATTGGATTGAAAGGTCATAATTCTTACAAATGCGGTTAGTGAACGATTAAATACAAAAGTAAGATAAGTGTGATCTCTCTTGGATTTCTGGTGAAATTCTTCGAGCTATGGAGGCCTTGATCGCCCCTTAGAAATGTGGTAGAATGGTTGATATCAAAGTGTCTGAACGAGGCCTCTATTTATAGATTTTGAATATGTTACGGCGTAACCTTCTAAGGGATTATTCCGTAAACTGCTAACGCGTACTTTCCATATTACAAGCTTAAAAGATGTTACATCATAATCAAGTGTCCATGTTACGTCGTAATGCTGACTCGGATGACTCAGCCTTCCATAATAATGATGTTACGGCGTAAACCTTGTGTGTGGTTACACCGTAATGTTGCTGAGTGATGTGTCTTGCCTTGAATAGGTTACAGCGTAACACTGTCATAGGGGTTACGTCGTAAAGTCTCATAAGAATCCGTGTTTTCTTCTATTTTTAGGTCAATTTCTCTTGTTTCTTGTCACATACTTGCACTTTACCTGAAAACAACTAAATAACAGTAAAAGTATCGAATTCAAGTATTTATAAGATAATTGCAAGTATTTTTTTGGGGAAATTAACACTAAAAAGTATTAAATATTTGATGTTACCAGCCATCTCCACAAACAGAAGCGTCACAAAACATCTTCAAATATTCACTTTCTAGTCACTTCCGGTGAAGGCGTCATGATGGTCGCAAAGCTGAAAAGTAATAATTTTTCCTTGTTTCCTCCAGAATCGAGCCTAAGTCACGTGTATTCGATTGAAGTGCTTCCTAAATGCTAATTACACAAAAAGAAATGATTTAGTGCAATAATAGAGCATATTTGCATGAGTTTAGGGGTTAAATGATCCTGGAAAAATATATAATACGACACCTCATCAAATATCCCTACAATTGAGATTTGTTTGTCCTCAAGAAAATAAGCTTTTCTTCCTAATAAATAGCAAAGTCAGGGGCATTTAACTTACTAAGTAAAACTAATTCATGGCATAACCGGATCAACCTTGTTATAAAAGCACGTAAATTATATACAGAAACCTCACATAAGTATTTAGATTCTCTCTTTCTCTTGGATGTATAATGAATTATAACAATATAGAAATTGGGAAAATTAACGCTCACTACCTAACATAGCATATAGATTACCATAAGCTTGATTAAGGATCAAACCTCCACCACTTTAGCGTGAGCATGTGGGAAATACTATAAAAGAGGTGTTTACAAAGGGTTGTGATGTTAGGTGTAGGGTATGAAAAACACGATAAGAGATAATGGGGATATTTTTACTGGTGACAAGTTAATCATTCACAAAATCACATGTATAAGGCGTTGCTAAGCCAAGACTCGACAAACCTTTAGCAATCGTACAAACTCTACATCAAAGTCTTTCTTTTGTTTTCTCGACTCTTTCTTGACTTAAACATAAGCAGGATTACAATCTGTATATTCTATCATATTTTTTCCTATTTTTTGTTTTTTATATACACTTTTTCCCTGTCATCATTAATCTGCTAAAAATAAATATACATGACTCTGGATTTATAGACATCCCTACACGTGAGTTTTTATTTAACTCAATAATACTAGCTAATAACTCAAATTAGAAGGATCAATAAACATAAAGTACATTAAGCACGTGGGGGGTAATAAATTGACTTTCTTCTCCATTTCTCCATTAACTAAAACTACCATAAATCTCAATCGTCCTAAAACTGTATACACTACCAAATGACTCGACTTAGCAGCTATGTAATTAAGCAAACACTTAACTAGTGTTAACAAATATGATCACAATAGTGTACTAAAAATGAGTACATAAAGGGGGCTAAGGGGTTTTGGGTGTAACATTTTAGTAGGGGGTAAAGAATTCTCTTCAATAATAATAATCTGGAATCCATAGGAAAATCACGAGAACGCAAAAAAATATAGGCATAGAGGGGTGTACTAGAGGTATCTTGCCCTAAAAATGAGTGCTAAACAAAGGTGTGGGGCTGATATATGACTGATGAGATCATCATAACTATAACAAATGCAGGCTAAAAATAAGGGTTATCCTAATGCCTCTTATCACTTAGTAAATCCTAATCACACGAATGTGATCTCAATAAGAGTCTCGAGATAGATCACTAAAACAAGTTCTAGAATCTAATACACTACCAGTACACTCACAAGCATTAAAGGTGAATGCTTTTATTCCTAAATATCAGGGTGAACCTTACTTTTTTGGGGTAAAATTTTTGAGTGGTAGGGTTTCTGTACTAGTCATATAATTCCTATCCATGAGACGCTTCTAAAACTACAGTTTAACCAATATATGCCATAATTTTTTAAAAATTTGGGTCAGAATTACCGTCCTAAACTATGTTTAGGTATATTACACATCTTTTTAAGGACAAAACAAATGCAAATGAATGAATAGTTTCTAAGGCTCACCCTCCCTACACTTAAATTAAACATTGTCTCCAATGTTTAAAAAGTACCCGTAAAACGAGAAAAGAAAAACAAATGAAAAGAAAAAGAAACTAATACTCCTTTGGTTTTCTCAATGTTGAAGAAGAAACGTGATAAACTGGCTAAATCCTCATCCAAGAATAAAAAAGAAACAACTACACTTAACGTAAAATCGAACCAAGATAGATCATAACAAGATGTAATTCTAGACTTCGAAAAAAACTAAAAACAGGATAGAATACTTGTAACAGGAATTATAAATCACATACAGGCTAATTTGGATTTTAATAATCTAGAAATTATACAAAAATAAGTTTTCAAATATTACAAAAATCTGCAGATTTTGTCTTTTTACAGACTGACGCCGTCAGGTGCAATCCTTGACACCGTCAGAATGTATCTGATAGAATTTTACAATTTTGTTTCATGGAAAATCTTATATTTTAATGACCAAATTTCCCGTAGAAATCCCCAAAACCTATCGCAAGTATTTGACACAAAAAAAGCAAACAAAACATGCATAGAAATTGACCACAAATCATCACACAATCAATTTATGTCCATAATAACCACATATAATCTTTCCTACACTTATTTGATGCAAATTACCTTAATCACTAATGAGACGAAGTCAAAAGTAAAATAAAGCATAATTACATCTTAAATCAATCATTCAAAAATTTATAATAAAAAACTAGCATGCAAACAACCTAAAATTTAAAATCACAAAACAAATAAAGCAAGAAAATAAATATGCTCGGGTTGCCTCCCGAGAAGTGCTTGTTTTTGTTCGAGTCACAAGCCTAGCTCTACGTTTATTTGTCACGTAAAAGGTGGGTCTTCCCTACACTTAAGGTTAAGTGTGGGTGATAGTAGTAATACACACTTTTGGGATGGAGATAAGCCACATGAGGTGAAGGTGTTGTATGAATGATCAAAGGATCTACTACCTTCATCTTAAAATTATCCGGACTGTATGAGTTGATGGGTAGGTCGGTTCCTCTTTTGTCTCCTAGATTTACATCTAAGGATGGAAAATTGGGTAAAGGTTGAGGCTTCTGTTCATTAACACTAGGAACTTTCCTAAAACTAAGAGAAAGATCATGACTACAAGTATTCAAGCCTAAATCCTCTAGTTGTGTTTGGTTCAAAGGTTCTACCTCCATCGAGGTTCCTATAGTCTCTTCTACTTCTTCTGGGTAAGTCATGGGCAATATGTATACATCAAATGATTAAGGGGCTTGAGATTAAAAGTTTGTGTTTTCAAAACCTAGGTCTTATTGTTCACGGTACTCATGTTCAACTAAATCATCCTTATTTGTTTCTTTAGAAAGTAACTGAACCAACTCTATCAATTTATCTAACTTATGGTTAATGGTTACGGAGTTCTCCATAAGATTTTGGTACACTTTATCACTTTTCCTAAGGGCCTCACTAAAAAGAGTTGATCCTAAACACAAAGGTTGTTCACAAGAATCCATCTTAGGTGAAAGTGCATATGGTTTATAAACGTCACTAATTGAGGTACTATGTGGGTTTGTATTTTGTACTTCATCATTCATCAATTTAAATTTTTCCTCAAGATACTCTAAGTCGCTTGAAAATTCTTCGAGGAAATTATTCTGGTAAGATTCTATGAAGCACAAAAGTTGGTCTTCTGTCCATTCACCCGGCATGAGGACGAATGAAAAGTTAGTGAAAGGTTTACAAATAAAAACATAAAGAAGAGACAAACTACTGATGCAAGTGTTGTAAACGCAAAAGTATTACAACTCCTTAGGCAGTGTACCTAATCGTTGTAGTGTAGTATAGGCAAGAATCGGGTGTTGTTATCGTTCTCTAGGGGAATAGCGTGTGAAGGATCGATTTAAGCGTAACTAAGGTCTAAAGGTTGAAAGAAGTGTATTTATGTATTTTTATATTTTATGAAAGCAGGTAAAATCTCTGGTTTGAAGGGGGTTTGATTTTAAGCTAATTAAACTAAATTAAATCTAAACTAATGTGGAAACTCGTTTAGGTAAACAAACGTGTTTACTTAATCATGCATTACTTCTTGAATTTCTCTTCCTATTCATATTGCTTTGTCACACTTGCGGTGTCTGTGTAAGTATTTTATAATTCATGAACGAATTACATGAACCAGTCATCTATGTAATATTCCATTAAGGCAACACATAAGTAAGGTAGTATGAAGACTATTACAAGGCCCCTAAGAGTACATTACATGCATTAAAACACTTAAAAGGTGATCAACCATATTAGGACAAGGTAGTATGAAGACTGTTGCGATGGTATCCTTTCTACACTATCACGTTTCCCTAGACGTCATTGCAAACAATTAAGAAGCTAGTTTTCTAGAGCCTAACGTGCACACCACCAATAAGAAGCAATATTAAAAGGAATTACAAATTAAGTTTCATGCAATCATAAGCAAACACTAAGTAATTTAGCCTTGCATGTTATAAGAAAGAAAAGAACAACAATTAATCAAACAATATGACATATTGAAAGATTAAAGGGATAGAAGATATTCACTTGATTTTAACATGCAGTTAAGGTTGATACAATAGGGTTTAAGAACCCTAAAATCGACCTAAAATATGCTAATATTTGTACCCTAAGTATGACTCTCGAATCCCATAAGTCCCTAAAACTGAGTTTGTATATATAGAAAAACAATAACGATGACATCGCTTGTAAGTTACGACACTGTTGCCCCGCCGAATCTTCTAAGGCTTCATTAAGTCGGTTAAGTTCTGACGCCGTCACAAAAATCCTGACACCATCACTTGGAGATCCTAACGCCGTCACTGAAAATCGTAAAGCCGTCTCTACGCACTGTATACAATTTCTGAGCCTCTTTGTGTAAACTTGCAATCTCGTCTTGTTTATGAAAATACACAGGAGGAGAATGTTGGACAGTCGTCTACTAGTCTAACTGTTAGTGAATCGGGGCCAAATGTGTCGTTTGCTTCACTTTTAAAAGGATATTCGAAGGGTAAAGTTTTGAACTTTCGTACTTTAGTTACACAAGCTGGAAACGAGGCTGATGTGGCTGTTCCATTGGAATCTATTCATGCAGTTAGTGAAAGGTATGCTAATTCGGCTTATGGTTTCTTCTTGGGAAAGTAGGTGGCTTACCCTGTTGTTGCTAACTATGTTAGGAATACTTGGGGGTAAGTTTATCCTAGTTAAATATATGTTTAGCTCATCCATCGGGTTATTTTTCTTTCAGTTAGTTCTATTGATGGATTGGATTTAATGCTTGAAAATGGTTAGTGGTTTATTCGTAATAATCCACTTATTCTTAAGAAATGGAATCCGGATGTGAACTTAATGAAAGAAGATATTGTTAATGTTCCAGTTTGGTTAAACTCCATGGCGTCCATGTAACTAAATTTACTGAGGATGGTTTGAGTGCTATTGCTACTAATATCAGAACTCCTTTGATGCTTGACTCATGTACGTCTGACATGTGCATTCAATCATGGGGTAGGTCAAGCTAGGCTAGATCATTAATTGAAATTAGGGCTGATGTAGAGTTAAAAGATATGATGGCTATGCTAAAACTTACTAAGGAGGGGTTTTATACATGCATAGTTCATGTTGAATATGATTGGAAACCCCCTAGGTTTGCATGTTGTAAGGTTTTTGGTCATATCCAGGAGGAATGTCCTAAGAACCTAGGCTTGGGTGCGGCAAAGAATTTGAAGAAACCTGGCCAGGCCTCTAGAGGTGTTCCAGTTGGTTTGAAGGTGGGTTTCAAACCAACAAAAGAGTATAAGCCTGTTGCTAAAAAGCCTACTGCCAACACTAGCGGTATTAAGAAGAAAGATGTAGAGTCTACTAAAAAGGTTAGTGATTCAAACCCTTTTGATGTGCTTATTTTGGTTGTTAATGATGAGGAGTTGGGTACCAATGGGGGGGGGGGGGGGCTTTAAATTTGGCTCGTAACAGGGCCAATTCTAGTGGAACCTCGTTCTAGAATGTTGAAACGAATACTCCTATCGTTGATAAAATTAGGAAGTTGGAGAAACTTATTATTGAAGGGAAAGTTACTCTTGTTGATGATGATGGTAAACCTCTAAAAATGTTGATTATCTAGGAGATCATGATAGTGATGATGAGTTTTTTTAGTGGATAATGATATGGCGCGTTTTATGGCTATAGAAACGGTTTTGGCACTAAAAGTTTGCTGGAACAATGGACGGATTCTTATGAGAATGGTGATTATGATGAAGACCCCTATGATGATGATATTTATGAAGGTCACGATCTTTCTGACAAGCTTCAAGATATATGTGATAATTTGGATATAAGAGTTATAGGTCGTAGGAAGAAACAGTTTTATTGTTTCTTATGTAGTCTAATCACTTTGTGTACCTTCATGTAAGGAAGTAGCTTTGCCTATGTAACGGGCGGAGATGTAGGACTCACCCTCATCCTTTGTACTTAAATATTTTTTTAAAGTAATAATATTTACCGGAAAAACACTTTACCCAAAAATAATCTTGTCTTGTTTCTTCCCAAATTGAGTCCAAGTCACGTATATTTCCTCTAAAAGTAATCCAAGTGCTAAAAACACAAAAAGAAACGATTAATCATGTATTTTAGAGATATTTGCATGATTTAGGGGTTAAATGACCCTGAAAAAGTATATAAAATAACACCTCATTAAATACCCCTACACTTGGGATTTGCTTGTCCTCAAGCAAATAAGCTTTTCTACACAGACAATAGCAATATCGGGGGTATTTAACTTATTCAATAAAGATAATTTATGACACAACCCACTAGACCTCGTAATTAAAAGCACGGAAATTATATACTAGCACCTCACAATAAGTGTTTGGATTCTCTCTTTCTCTCGGATGTATAATGAATTTATAACAATATGAGAAACGATAAAATAACACTTATTACGTGTCAAAGCATATAAATTACCATAATCTTGATAAATGATCAAACCTCCACTGCTATGGCGCAAGCACCTAGGAAATTACTATCAAAGAGGTCAAAAAAGGGTTGTGATGTTTGGGTGTAAGTTAAATGGAATAAAAAACAAATAGGAAATATTTGGGTGAATTTAAGGTGGTGGTGAGTTAATTAAATATAAGAATACACGTAAAGGCGTTGCTAAGCCAAGACTCGACCACACTGGGACAAAGTTATACAAACTCTACATCGAACTCTTTCTTTTTCTTTTCTTGACACTATTTTTGAACATAAACATAAGCAAGATAGCAGCCCGCACATTTGTTTCTATTTTTTCCGTACACTTTTGCCCTGCCATTTGCTAAAACATAGTAATACATGACTTGGGGTTTATAATTACACCCGTGCACTTGAGTTTTTGATACTCAATGACATTAACTAATCTAACGACCCTAATTGAAAGGATCAACAAACATGGAGTGTATTAAGCACGTATGAGGGTAATAAATTGACTTCTTCCCCATTCCTCCATAAAACAAAAATTATCATGAATCCCTATTGTCCCAAAACTGTATACACTAATAAAAGGCTCGACTTAGCAACCATGTACTCAAGCAGATAATTAACTGGGTTTATAAATGTGTTAACAATAATGTACTAAAGGTGAGTACATACAAGGAAGGCTAAGGCAATTTGAGTATAACAAGTGGTGTGGGTGTAAACATTGCTCTTCATTAATAATCCAGAATCCACCAAAACATTACAAGAACCGCGAAAAGGATAGGATCGGAGGGGTGTACTAGGGGTATCTTGCACTAAAAATGACATGTTTAAAACAAGGGTTTATACTAAGAGTATGTGGATAGTTATAAGATCGAGGTGACAAAAATAAGAAAATACAGGTTTAAAACAAGGGTTTATCCTAGTGCCTTTTATCATTTTGAAAATCCTAATCACACGAATGTGATCTCACTTGCGGTCTCAGGATGAATTACTAAAACAAGTTCTAGAATTTTATATACTACCGGTACACTCTCATATATTTTTAACCGATACCAATGCTCCAGAATAGGCGACAAAACCACACATACACGATCAGATCTATGAATGCGACACATGCGATTGCTCAAATCCTTAACTCGAGAAAGCTAAAAGTAAAAATTATGTTAAGCACCAAAGATGGATGCTTGTATTTCTAAAGATCTAGGGGTGAACCTCACATTTTTGGGGTGAAATTTTTTTGAGTGGTAGGGTTTTTTGTGCTAGTCATATAACTCTTCTCCATGAGATGCCATTAATACTTAGTTTTCGTCGGTATGTGCCATAAAAAATATTAAATTTAGGTCAAAATTACCGTCTACGCTAAAGCAAAGGCAAATGAAGAAATAGTTTCAATGGCTTTATTTCCCCTACAATTATTTTGAAAATTGTCTCCAATGTTCTACAAGTACCTGAAAAATAAATAAAGGGAATAAGAAAAGGCAAAAGAAACTAGTACTCCCTTGGTTTTGCTCAATATCGGAGAAGAAATAAATGATCCCGACTAAATCGTCATTTAAGAATCGTCCACATGAAACTCCTAAGAACTTTTGGGCTTCTCCTTATCAAATATAACCTGCAAATCAAAGACAAGAAACAACTACACGTGGCGTAAAATCAAAAGGATAATAATATACAACGTAATTATTTAGGGTTTTGACACTACGAAAACAATAAAGATAGGATGAATTTAATAATGTAATTTAATGTAGCTGGAGATGCTAAGCCGTCAAGACAAACCCTGACGCCGTCTTCAGACTCTCTAAAGATTTTTTTCTTTCTTTCTTGGAAAACCAAATCAACGCTTCCTAGTTCTTCTAATGTGGTGTCTAAAAAGGCTGATGATGTGGTTATAATGATAAGGATAAAGAAGTGGAAGAGGTATCGAAGAAATTGCCACTTATATGGCTTCTGCGGGCTTCAATGTTAATAAAGCTTCTAAAAGTGGTTGTGGTAGGGGAAATAAAAGCTTGTATGAACAATGGAAAGAAAATCATGGTGAAGACTTGTACGATGATGATGACTTTGACGTTTGACTGATGCTCAAATGAAGTTTGTTAATGCTTTTGATATTAGTCTTCGTGTTCAACTTAGATAGCATTTGTAGTAAGTCTTATAAATGTAGCATGTCATCTTATGATAGG
Organism: Tanacetum coccineum; assembly: GCA_026074375.1. Taxonomy (NCBI): domain Eukaryota; kingdom Viridiplantae; phylum Streptophyta; class Magnoliopsida; order Asterales; family Asteraceae; genus Tanacetum; species Tanacetum coccineum. The sequence continues at coordinate 24,875 of BQNB010029065.1, forward strand.
TTATAATTAAAGCACTGTTGATGTGTTTGTTTTCGCCTAGTTTTGGGTTGAGGTGTGGGATTCACCCACATTGGTTGTACATAACTATTTTTTGGAGTAATAAATTTACCGGGAAAATCCTTTACCCAAAAAGAATGGACAAAAATGATATTGTCTTCTTTTAATTACAATTTATAGTTGAATTCTTAATCTTATAAAAAAAGGAATTAAAAAACATAAAAACTGATATAAATTGATTATAGATGATCAATCTCCTAATAACTAGATAAGAAATTAGATGAATAACGCTATTTGAGCGGCCAAGACTCAAAGAACAATAGAAAGAAAACTAAACTCTAAAATATGTTTCCTTTTTCTTGTTTTCTCATTCAAATAAAGTACAACTTAAATAGATAAACAAATGCAATAATTGTTGGGCAATAAACAACGATGCCGAACACCACAACAAAGCAGACATAGATAGACGGAGGGTCCCAAAGGCTACCAAAGGCTTCTAGAGACTTACGGAGCCTACCAGACCAAAAACATAAGAACACAAATGCGAAAGAAGAACACACATGAATTTATAGTAGTTCCCACAATTTATGCAATCGTGGTCAGTCCACTCTTGAACTAGAGATAATATTATTATCTTTGGTGCTTGTGCAATTTACAATTACAATGAGAGAGTATTTTTAAGTGTGAGACCCTAATCTACTTTACTCATTTTACCTATGCGGGATTGGGTTTGCACCTAACAATACAAGCCTTCACAACTCAATAATCTCCTATTTAGAGGCTGATCACATCTCTGATCTCTATCTCAAATAACTTCAGTAAATCTACATCATCATCCCTTCAACAATATTTTTGTTCCAACCTCTTCGTACCGCCGAACCTATGAGACACGCTCTACTAATTAAATGCCGAGTTATGAGATTTTCAATGCAAGGTATCATGAACAACATCTTAAAACTGGGATAGACATCTCCATTATCTCTAGTTCAACCACCTTCCTCAGTTCTTAAGAAGGCGTATCGAAGCCTCACCAAGCTCCAACACTACAGAATTCTTTTCAAGAGAAAACCATCTCTTTAGCTTGCTGATCTTTGTCATGTTAGATTCTGCCACCAACACTTCATCAAAACCAACAACCTATCCATATAGAGTTTTAACACACACCTGATCTTCCTCCCCATCAATTAGAAGACCCTCTGATATTGCAACGCAGATGTACTCATCAAAGTTAACATGTAAGAACACCTTCTCACTCTTAAACATCCACCTTTTAACATGTGATTTCCTGATGGTAAACTAACCCAAAAACCATATCTGATTTTCCCCTAGTAAACTCATCTCAACCATAGCCTGCTCCCACTATACGGATACTCTAATTTGCCACTCGCAAATCGTGGCCCCATGAGAAAATTCTTGTTCACTATAACTGGTCAGTCACAAACACCTTACCATTAAAGAGTAAATATTCAAAGGTCTGAACACTCTAGTGTACATGAAGCTTACGATGTTTGTACAAATATAGAGTGACAATCTGTTTACAGAGCTCCCATTGGCACCTAATCTCCTACTAGCTTTGACACTTCCCTTGGTTCTCGAACCTTTACTAGTTCCCAAACTCTCAAAAATATTTGAAAGCACACCATGACATACAAAATCTAACCTTAGAGGCTCTCTTATCAAATTCTCCCAGAGTTCTGCTCGAGGAGCATAGATCTGCACACGAAGCCTATTATAGAGTTTCACTCGGAGCCTATTACAGAGCCTCACATCGAGCTTCCTACAGAGCCTTTCATTGATAGCGTTCTTCCTTTCAGCCTCCTTATAGACATCTTCTGTTAGCTTCCTGCCCGACCATTCCGTCGCCAGAATCTCGACCATATACAAGGTCCCCTGTTTACACCCACGAGTAATTACCTGACCACCTCTTGTCACCTTACACATCTCATCATCGAAGCCTATATGGTACCCTTTATTATTTAACTACCATATAGAGATTAACATCCTCTTAAGGCTTGGAATGTACCTCACATTCTTCAGAATTCACTTGGTACCAAAGGTAGTCTTGAGGACCACGTCCCCAATACCTGTAACATCAAGAACCTTTCTATTTTCCAAACAAACCTTCCCAAGAAGTGGCTTGAAGTTGTTCATCATTCCCACGCACGGGGTTGCACGTAATGAGGCATCCAAATCCATAACCCAGGATTCGCAATATTACTCTATATAGCATAATAGAGCATCATCAAAAGCATCCATTGAGACATTTACAACACCCTTTCCAGCCTCACACTGACTTTAATATGCCCTTTTTGCTAATAGTTCCAACACGTGATGTTCCTAGTGTTCTTCAATGTTGATTTCTTCCTAGATCCTGATCTACCCCGATTACTCTTCTTCCTATGACCCGTCGCACTTAACAAAGAATTTTGATATTCTCGGAAATTTCTCCAGCGGTTGTCCTCACCGAGAATTAAATCTCAAATACCTTTGAACGTCAGCTTATTCGTACCAGATTTACTACCAACTACTGTAACGGCGTCGGACCAACTATCAGGTAACGAAGACAACAATAACAGAGCCTGCATCTCATCATCAAACTTAATAGCAACTGATAATAATTTTGATATCACTGAATTAAACTCATTCATGTGATCTGCAACTGTCGCACCCTCTATCATCTTCGTGTTTACAAGCTACGTTATCAAGAAAACCTTTTTTGAAGCACTAGGCTTCTCATACATGTTGGACAGACCCTTGAGTAAACTGAAAGTGGTTTTCTCATTCAAAACATTAAAGGCTACATTCTTTGCCAACGTAAGCCTTACAACACCTAGAGCCTGCCTATCTAACAAAGCCTAGTCTTCCTGCTTTATCCCACTAGGCTTTGTTTCAGATAAGGGTTCATGTAGCTTATTCTGATACAAGTAATCTTTGATCCTCATCTTCTAGAAACTAAAATCACGACCATCAAAACATTCGAACTTAACTCAACCATCTTTTGCCATCGTTGATAACGGAGCCTAATCTGGCTCTGATACCATTTTGTTAGGCAATAAACAAAGATGCTGAACATCACAACAAAGCAGACATAGATAGACAGAGGCTCCTAGAGGCTACTAAAGGCTTCGAGAGCTTTACGGAGCCTACTAAATCAAAAAAGTAAGAACACAAATGCGAAAACTGAACACACACGAATTTATAGTGGTTCCCATGATTTATGCAATCGTGGCCAGTCCACTCTTAAACTAGAGAACTAGATTCGTAACCTGCGTGCTGCCGCGCTGTGCGCGAAACTACTTTCGCAATGGATCAATAACGCCAATGACTATATGTCGGTCGTTAAGACTCACCTTACAATGAACCGATAACCTCAACGACTATCTTCGTAAATAATTTAAAAATATATATATTAAACTTCAGCATTTTTTATAAAATCGTTCGCATGTCAGAAGAATTGCAATATTTGTAACACCCCCAAACTACGATACGCATCGGAATACAACATTTGGGGTGCTACTTCATAATACATGCACACGAGTCCCAGTAAACGTTCAAAGATACGTTTATAAAACACAATTTCCTTTACTAGAAAGATCAGAGTTACATGGGTCCCAATATCATTATAGAAATTGTTTCTAAAAGCCACAACACGACTTGATTTCTAAAACACTTGTTTAGTTTATGACACTACTTCACCGAGATATTGTCCTTGATATCCGCGTTCCGTCCCATCTAAGCCATCAACAATACCTAACGTGAGATACATGCTTAAAAACGTCAACAAAACGTTGAGTGAATTCATAGAGTTTACAAATAACAGTTAGAACGCATATTTGGTTCAACAAAGCGTATAACGTTGGCTCGTAAGTCAAGTTATAAAAATAGTGATTTCCAACTAAATGAGCCCATGTACCGACACTTAACACATTCATCCCGCATGACGAAATAATGTCCGAAAAGTATGCCCCTTCTCCCATTACTAACTACAAAATGTCTGTTACATGGTGCTCACCTTCGGATTCAAACCCCGGACAGGGTTGTCAAACCCAATAGATCTATTTAATGCATTAGCGTTCACCAACAATAAGGCAATTAACAGTCACACAGTAAAAGGCATATACTCAATAGTGAATGGAATCATATTTATCATCAAAACACATTGCGTTCTCATTTTCAAAACAAGCAAATATCCCTCTCGCGGGTTTAAAAACATTTAAAACACTTAAAAGCGAGGCTATGAACTCACCTTGGCCGAAGAAGGCGATCAAATAGTCGAAGCAATCACGACCTACTCGACAACGAGCTCAACCGCGACCTATAATTTATGTCGTTCAATTAACCGAAATTATTATGCCGAAAAGTAACGATCTACGATGCGTACATCGTACAAACAAAATCATATATAATATATAATATATATATATATATATATATATATATATATATATATATATATATATATATTCATACATGTGATGAGAAATCCACTTGCGCCTTAAATCCTAAAACCCCACGGAATTAGGTTACAATCGTTCTTTTATTTACATCATACATCGCTTAATCGAATACTTTCTATTTTAAGAAACTTTCTATTTTTGGAAAGTTACTATTTTCGGAAATTTACCATATTTAGTAAGTATCGTTATCAAAATATATTTGTGATAATATTTAGTTATCTCGTCAAACCCTCGACATTCAATGTGATTATCAATTAGTCATATCGATATTATTTTTCAATTATTACGAAAGTTTCTATTTTTAGAATTTACCTCATTCGTATCATTTGTTAAGTTTTTTTAAAATATCTTACTTATAATAATATTAGAGTTCAATTATTTTCACGACATCCGACAAGCTTAGTATTAACCTGTTGACTTTCTAGGGTCAATGTTGGACTTTTATTGACTTTGACTTTTTATACATATTTATTAACTAAGTCTGACCCGGCCAAAACGACCATCTAAATCACATTTTCACGATTCGGACAACGAAGAGATTTTATGTAAAACGATAATCCGGACAACTTTTTAGTTTTAGCCGAGACCCGAAACTCGACAGAAAATGACCAAAACGCCCCTACAAGAATCTGCAGGAACTTTGACTATTTTAATAAAAACACAGATTTTGACCTTAGGTTCTGACCCGTTATATCACATTTTCGTGACTTTGACCAAACTTTGACTATTATAAGTAAAATGTCATTCCGAATAACTTTCGTGTTTCTCCGGAAGGCTGAAACAGAATCAAAAGTGCTCAAAACGAACATTCAAATTCCTGACAGCAACTACCACTTTTAATAAGTGCTGAATTTTTATACTTCGAATATATATCTCGTTTTCGTTCTAACTTTTTCGTTATTAAGAGTTAGAAGCTCTACCTTATATCAAAACGATCGTCTAAGTAAGATTTATCATGTTTTAAAGTCCAAAATCTGATTTTATGAAATCTCGAACCTCGTTTACCGCGCCAAACTTTCTACACAAGATATATCTATTCTCAATCACGCCAAAACTCATTTTTGACCAAAATCTCACTTACGGCATATCTAATATGGCCTATAACTCACATTTAACTTGCTCAATTGTTTTATAACATCAACTAACTAATCGCCGCAAGATCTTGACTATTTCATCACATGCAACCAAACATAATCAAATCAAACGAACAAAACAAACGAAATAATCATAAAAGAGTGCTCACAAGGCTTTACGGAGCAAGATAAAAAAATAAAAGCGTCAGGTCGTTCTCCTTGTGCCTTAGCCGCGGCCCAATATCAACCAAACCAAACCAAACTCAACTCACACCAACCAAATAAATGACAAATAAATAGACCACACCCTTGTGGTCTCTTCCTTGGTTCGAACCCATAACCAAACCCGAAAACCTCTTGCTTTAATATTATTCAACTTCACACAAAACCTTATTATATGTCCATTTTTATTGCAAGGATGATTAAGTTAAGACCATCTAAACAAGATTTGTAAACTAGAAAATTCACAAACACCAAAGGTGTTTGTTTGGCTTGCTCATTCGAACCAAAAGAAAAGAAGGAAGAGGAGAACAAGCTTCCACTTGGTTCTTCTTGATTTATATCTTTGTTTGAGTAAGATTTAACGAGTATTTCAAGATCAAAACTTGAAAATAGATTATGTATGTGTCTGATGATGTTCGGCCGAGCAAGGGAAACAAAGGAAAGAAGCAAAACAAATTTTTGGATTATGAGTGTTTATGTATATATATGATGAGATCCTTTTTACTTATACTTGGAAGCAATAAACAATGATGGTTTACGGCTATAGAGCTACCATGCATGTGTAATTTTTTTTTGTAAATTAATTTCTTGTATTTTCTTGTATAAACTTTTAATAAAAAGTGAGTCTTGACACAAATTAAATAAAGAGTAAGCATTAAACGCGAGCTTTGGCCAAGGACAAGGAACGAAGACGACGAAGTTCTCAAAATAATAATTTATGATCATAAAAATAATAACGAGATGCGCTGTAAATTTTTACGATGATCAAAACAATTAACGAACGCGCGGTCAAACGTTGACTCGTGAAACGTCAAAAATAAAAATTTCAAATTTCCGTTCGTAATAAAATACGAAAATAATTATTTACGACAAATAAAATTTTAAATGTTGACATTCGCTCACACGATTTCATAAAATAATAATTATGACGTCGAATTTGCGATCGTCATACGCGTTGTGAAACTCAAGTTGTTACAATATCGGGCTCGTTTTGTTCGTAATTCGACGATCCTTTCAGTGATATTTTTTTCTAATGTCAAAAGCATTGCAATATGTGTTACATATTTGATTAATAAAGTTTGTTTTATAAAAAGTCGTAAATAGGTAAAAGGTGAAGGTCAGTTTTGTAACTTTTAGCAAACTCAAAGGTGTGCAAACCTAAGGGTGCGTTCTATAAATATTTTAAAAATATATATTAAACTTCAACATTTTTTATAAAATCGTGTACATGTCAGAAGCATTGCAATATTGTGCTCGTTTTGTTCGCAATTCTTCGATCTTTTCAATGAATTTTTTTCCGAATGAATCAATAGATATGCGTTTCATATTTGATAAAAAAGTTTGTTATATAAAAAAGTCGTAAATAGGTATAAATTAAAGGTTAGTTTTAGGGTGCGTTCTATAAATATTTTAAAAATATATATTAAACTTCAAGATTTTTAATAAAATCGTGCGCATGTCAGAAGCGTTGCATTTTTTAATGGCAAATTATATTAAAGGCTAGCAAGAAGCTAGAAAATTACAAGGGTAAGGATCTAGGACATTTCAACCAAGAGATCCAATCAAAATTGTTTTACATCTACTAGAACACCAAGTAAAAGATAAAAGAACAATCTTATCAAAAAGAAGATCCAAGCGAGGCTGAGAGGTGCCAAACAAGACCTGATTACGGAATTTCCAAATCGCCCACCACATAATATAGAAGACACCTTCCAACACGTCTTTAAGACCTTTATGAAGCCAAATATAGATAAACCAAGCAAGCCAATCTTCATACGAATTAAGATCAGTATATTCTAATTCCCATAATCGAGCTACTTTTGCATAAGAAGACGAGCCATGTTGCACCCAAAGAGAAGATGAGAACCTGACTCTCTAGCGGAGCTACAAATAGGACATATGATAGACGGGATATCAATCCCACAGAGATACAAATTTAACGTTGTAGGAAGTTTGTCCAAACACACTTTCCAAGCGAAAATGTTAATCTTTATCAGGACAACTTTTACCCATCTAGTAGGAGAACCTACTATAGGCAATAAAGTATCATCAATATAAGAGCGAGCCGACTTAACCGAGAACTCACCCAATGATTCAAGCGACCAAATCCATCTATCATTTAAGTTAGCAAGAATAACGGACTCAAGTTTATTAACAAGGAGAAGGAGCTGCTCTTCCTCAATACCTCCACGTGGAGCTCGTCGAAAAGAATCAGTCAAATAACCTTCGCTAAGTTTAGCAGCCACCGTCACCTGCTTATTACTTTCCAACGTGTACAATCTTAGAAAAGCATGCATTAGAGATATATCATAAAGCTAAGGATTCTCCCAAAAAGAAGTAGGGATACCATTACCCACTTTCTTTTTCATGTGGGAAAGAAAGTTAATACCTTTAATGGACAAATTACAAGCTCACGAATGATATTATACCAAAGGGAAGAACGCGAAACAACACATGGGTTGTCAAGAGCACCACGATCACCATACATAGCTTTAATAAAACGAAACCATAAGGACGTACCATGAGAAATGAACCTCCAAATCCATTTGAATAAGAGCGCCCGGTTAAGGGCAAATAAACTAGAAATTCTAAGCCCTCCTTTTTTCTTTGAAGCCAAGACTTTTTGCCACCCGATCATAGAGATTTTTCTCTCATTATTATCCGCACCGTTGAAGAACCTCCTACGTATGGATTCCATTCTATTTAAAACACCAATGGGAACCTTATAGATCGACATATGGTATAGCGGCAAGGAAGTTAAAAATGATTTAATTAAAGTAAGGCAGCCACCTATAGAAAGGGTTTTAATTTTCCATTTCGACAAACGAGTTGATATTTTAGCAAGAACCTCGTCACAAGAACAATTTTTGGAGCTAGGCGCCCCAACCTTAACACCGAGACAATTAAAGGGCGTTGTGAAAGTAGTGCATCCAATGAGATTAGCATTCATATTAACTTCCTCATGAGAAATACCAATCCCCATGAGTTTACTCTTATGAATATTAATCTTGAGCCCTGAAGCCAAGAAAAAACATTTAAAGACATGCACAATAGTAATAAAATTCGCCTTATCCCATTTACCAATGAAGACAGCATCGTCGGCATAGAACATGTGAGACAAAGTCAAAAAGCCATTTATGCGAATGCCCTTAAATAAACCTGCACTTAAAATATTGTTGAACGAAAGATGCAAACTTTCCATGACCAAGATGAAAAGAAAAGGAGATAAGGGGTCTCCCTGCTTCAATCCTTTATGGAATTTAAATTCTGAAGTCGGACTTCCATTAACTAGAATAGGCCCCACATCAGAATTAAAACACCTTTGAATCCAACATCTCTATTTAGCTCCGAAACCGAATTTATCTAAAATATCATCTAGATAGTCCCATCTAACCGAGTCAAAAGCCTTTTCAAAATCGACCTTAAAGATCATAGCTTTAGATTTATTGTATTTTCACCACGATATAAGCTCATTAAGAATGAAAGACTCGTCCAGAATTTGCCGGTTAGAGATGAAAGCCGATTGAACATCACTAATGAGATCTGAAATATAAAAACTTAAACGATTAGCCACGATATTAGAAATGATTTTATAAATGCTACCAATCAGGCTAATAGGACAAAAGTCCTTAACGATCTTAACATCTTGCTTCTTAGGAATAAGTGTAATAAACGAGCTATTCCACCTAGGAGGAAACTTACTAGAGACGAAAAATTCTTGGACCGCATTAACCACATCTTGATCAATGATCTTCCAATATTTACGAATAAAATCAAACGTAAACCCATCTGGTTCGGGAGATTTGTTGGATCCACAATCTCAAACCACTTTCCTTATCTCCTCGTAAGTCACATTGCTTTCAAGATCGACGTTCTGCTCAGTAGAAAGACGCCTAAACATTTGAGGGTCAAGATTGATACTAGGACCTGTAGGCTTAGATAACAGATTAGAAAAGTAAGTAAGAAACTCATTTTTCACTTTAGATGGTTCCTTAATCCAATCTCCATCGACAAGGACACCACGAATAACAAGTTGAGATCGCTTCTTATTGATAATTCCATGAAAATATGTAGAATTTTCATCTCCTTCAATGGCCCAACGAATCTTCGCCTTTTGAGCCATGTCTAACGCGTGGCGGGCTTTGATATCTTGAAGATCTTTTATAAGCGAGGTCCTTTTCTTTCACAAGATCTTCATTACCCATTCCTTTGTCCATCAATATATCTAATCCAGAAATTCGGTGTTGAATGAAATGTCTAGATGCATTGATATGTTGCTTATCAACTTACAACAAGTTTTGATCGACACCTTAAGAGCTTGGAATTTTTTTTCAAAAGAGATATATTTTTAGCCTCTACAAAATTCAAATTTTTCATGAGTCTTCAACAAGTTTATCGACCCATCTTTAATGAACCAAGAGTGGAAAACACGAAAAGGAGTTGGTCCATAGTCAACCACCAAGTCTCGCACAAGAATAGGCATATGGTTTGACAAATGCCTGTCAAGACAAATAGCAGATAATGAAGGAAAAACCGAAAGCAAACCTTCAGTAACTAAAAATCTGTCAAGTTTACTCATTTTCGAGGCTAATTTGTGCGCCCAAGTAAAAGAATAACCTTCAAGTGGAAGGTCCACAAGACCAGCTGTCGAGATAAATTGGTTAAAAGCATTGGCACTGGAAGCATTAAAATTGGTACCAAATCTTTCTTGCTCTGATTTAACGTCATTAAAATCTCCTAAAATCACACTTTCTCCATCCCACTGATCAACAAAAGTGACTAATATACTCCCAAAGGGTTTTTCTTTCGGATAAGTCTTGGGGCGCATAAATAGAAACAATAAGGAGCTTAGTAGAAGTAGAAGTCCACGTACCTAGAATGGCCACGAAAGAATCAGAGATAGTCACACTATCTTTAGAAAACAAATTTGAATCCCAAACACATAATAAACCACCAGAATACCTAACAGAAGGACTAAAAGCAAAATCATACAAAAAATTATCCCATAGATTTCTAAGCGAAAAAAGATCAATCTTTTCCACTTTAGTTTCCTGGATAGCAACAAAACTAACTTTGTACTTCGCATTTAACTCCCGAATCCAATTCTTCTTGGCTGACTGACCAAGACCTTGAATGTTAAGAGACAAGAAATTCATTTTAAAACCTGAAAATCTGCTTGGGAACTAATAATGGCTTTAATGTCTTTCAAGCATCCTTCCATATTGTAACCCATAGTTTGACCGAATTCAACCAAACCCTTCATCACTTTAAGGATTGAGCCTCCTAGTTTTAATTTGAGTGACCGATTACTCCCACCTTTAGCACTAGATGAACCATCCTTGTTACTGAATGAATTACCATTAGCTTGATTAATACTATCAGCTATATTTTCCACCTCAGTATCTTCAATAACATTCGGTGTGAAACCTAGAGGAAAAGTAGGATCGTCGCCCTTAGAGTCTTGCTTAGCTGTATTCTTGTTTAAAAATCATAAATCCCAAAAGGATCTTCTGAGATAGGTCTAAGCTCGTCACTGGTTCCATGTTTCTTTAACTCCACACCATTCTTATTCATACAACTTGTTTCCGAGACATGATCAACCTCCTTTTCTTTTTCAAAGTCACAAGTATCACTTACATGCTCCACATCCTCATCAACAAATTCCTCATCAGAAGAGGAGTTGTCACCAAAATCATTGCTAAAATCTGGAGTCCATGCATCGAGTTCCTTTACACGTAACCAGTAAACACTCCCATTAACAAGGACTTTAATCTTGTCATTAATTATGGTATGAGTTTTGGTAAGCACACACTATTTCTTAAAAGGTAAGGTTGAATCAGCCGCAACGTCAACGTCAGCCATCACACCCCATGGTGAAACAATTTTAGCAAACGTATTATTAGTCCATGTTTTAATGGGCAGTCCTTCTACGGAGATCCAAACCAAACGCTCATCACTAACAAAAGAGTTATTAGCAGGTAGGAGTTCAGTGAACCAAGATGCTACTCCCACATGTTTAAGTAATTTCTCTTTAGAGGATGATGAGCCAACATCAATAAGCACCCAAAAACCTCCTAAATACGTGAGATTCACATTATCAAAACCTTCATTAGCTAGAATAACGTAGAGGTTTGATAACGCATTGATGCCATTAATCTTTCCCATCAAAGTACAGGAGAGGTCACGTTCCAAAATACAATCATCATCAAGAACAATAGGTTGAGAAGGATCCATTACAGATTTAGGGTTTCTTCCAACATTTAAAACAGAAGCAAAAGAAGATTTAGCGGCATCCATGTTCTTAACACCATTCGTATATGTCTTATTAGGTTGTGAATCTTTCCCAACCTTTTCACCAACATGAGGGGGTACTGTGAACACATTCTGATCAAACTTTGCCACATTAGCATGCAAACATAACTTCCCAATCCACACATTAGACAACGAGTCAATTAGGGTTTTAGAATTAACCACCTTGATATAACGACAAAAAGCAAACATTTACCCTAACTAATTCTTACGCTTGGCAATATAGACATCCGCAAGTGTACCCACCTTTCCACATATATTCCAAAGCTCACGAACAGTAAGATGTGAAGGAAAATTAGCAACATAGATGGACAAGGAAAGCTTTGCCAATTCATCCGCATTTAATTTATGTGTTTGAGAGGGGTTCAATCTCTCAAACACCAAACGGCGATTCCTTCGATTGACCACATTCCAATCCGAATCACCCATCAAAAATAACAGAAACACACCAAAAGTAACAAGAATTAAAAATGATTAAAAACAGAGAGAAAGCCCTAAAGGGGATTGGGGCTCCAAAAAAGAAAATCAATGAAAACCCTAAAAATCAATCAGATCCTTATGTTCCCGAGTCAGGAGATCGCCTAACGCGCTCGTTTAGAAATCAATCAACATGTGACGATCTTAATATACAGGGGTTATAACAATCACCGCACAAGAGAGGTAGTAGATTTAATCGAATTAGGGTTCATGATGAAGGCGACAGAGTTTTATATGGGTGTGCAATCTTCCCACTTGTTAACTACTTCCTTATATTTTATTACTCATATGTTAAATTCATTAAATAAATAGAAAAATGATTCTTAGGCCTAAGTAGCAAGCCTACTAATATGCCTAATGATTTGATTGGTGGATTTGTGCTTTTTGTAATTTTATTATCGTGAATAGTGAACTATTTGATTTTTTAATATTATAACTATTCCATAGAACACTATCATCCTGGTGTTTAATATAATTATATAATATTATTATCTTTGGTGCTTGTGCAATTTACAATTACAATGCTAGAAAATTTATAAGTGTGAGACCCTAATCTACTTTACTCATTTTACCGATATAAGATTGAGTTTGTACCCAACAATATAAGCCTTCACAACTGAGCAGTGATGCTATTGTAAACTTCTAAAATACGTTTCCTTTTTCTTCTTTTCGCATTGAAAGTAAAGCACAACTTAAAAAGATAAACAAATGCAGTAAAACTATCCTAGACTTGAGGAATGAAACAGACACGGGAAAAAGTTAGTACCAATATGGACCACTTCTCCTAAACTAATGCCAAGAACTACGAACGTTGCCATGTACATTGATTTATTCAAATTTGCATACGTAAACATAAGGGAACTAAATAACTAAGGGCATGTTTGTTAAATTTTCTCTTAAGTCATGTTTAATTAAAATATGACTTAATGTAGACACCTTCTGTTTTATTACTTAATAATTTCTTAATAATTTCAGTCATTTTTCTCTATTAAGTCATAAAACAAACAGTTTTCATACGACTTAATAAATTCAGTTTTTTTTCATATTAAGTCAATTAAGTCGTTTTCAAACACCACCTAAGTCTTCTAAGAGACTAGACTTATATGACATCAGTGGGCGGGTCGTTAGGTTTATGGCTCGTATCAAGAACACTAATATTATATAAGTTGGTAGATCAATACATAATCTTTTGAACAATTAAATGCTTAAATAAACAAAAAGCCTAAACAAATCAATTTATTTCATAAAATTCAACTGATCAAAGTAATAGAGGTGTTGTATTAGCAGTGGTTCCAATTTTCCCTTGAGACCCGTAACATACAAACAAATCCTAAAAATATCAACAAATCCTAAATCGTTTCAAATAAAACCACAAGATACATATAACATAAATCGTTTTTTCTAAACACAAGATAGTTCTAACATATACTATGTATATATTGTTTTACCAAAACAGAAACTCATCATAATCGTCTCCTTCATCATCCATTCCTTCGTCAACACACTCTTGGTCAACCACATAATGATATTTAATTGGTTATACTAGAATATCCATTTTCTTTTATTTTCAAATTTTTATGATACTTTTAGGCTTGTTAACATTTTGTTATTGACAGTTTCTTTTTATCTTTAGTGACATTTTTTCTTGAAAGAAATCTAAAATTCTGTGATTTTTTTTACTTTTAGTGACATTACTTGTAAAAGTTTCGAGTTTTTAAAAGGCGTCACAAAAAATCGCAAAAGTATCCCAAAATGTTTGCAGAAATGGAAAAAAAACGACTTGCGAAAAAGTGCAAACTCGAGTTCATTTCATTGATGACCGGACTGAATTGATAATGATGCTGTGTTCTATTAATTTAATTCTCACTTGAATTCTTAATCTTATAAAAAAGGATTTCAGAAACATGAAAAATTATATTAGCTGGTAGAACAATACATAATTAATTGAACAATCAAATGCTTAAATCAACAAAAAGCCTAACCAAATCAATTTATGTCATAAAATTCAACTGAAAGTAAAATAAAGCGCTGTGGTTTGAAATTTAAACTATGAATCCTTTCGTTTCTTATTTAATGAAAAGCGCGATATCAGCACTTGATTGTCATTAGTGGGATATCTTTCAAGTCTTCTTAGTTCACTCTCCCATTCACACACAGTCTTTCCGAAAAGAAAGCAGCCCAAAACTTTAAGAGTTAACGGGTGACCATTCATATATGGAACTAATTTTTCAGAGAGTTCTCTAAAGTCATCTTTACGTTGTTTATGGTTAAAAGCGTACAGATTAAAAAGTTCCATAGCTTCATCGTCGTGTAAAAGTTCCACATCATAAACTTTTTCCACTGCATGAGCAATTAGTAGCTGTCTATCTTTTCCCGTTATAAGAATCAAACTTCCTGAACCAAACCAACCGTGTGAACCAGCTAAAGCTTCTAAGTGGTCCCGTTCGTGAACATCATCAAGAATCAGCAAGACCTTCTTAGATAGCATGATTTTTTTCATGGCATTACTTCTTTCACCAGCACTTGATATTTTCAAATCTTCTTTTGTCATGTCTTCAATAATTTCCTTTTGAAGTTGAACCATACCAAATTTTTTCACAAACTCGTTCACGTCTTCACAGAAGCTGCAAACTTCAAAGTGGGCATATAATCTGTTGTAAACAGCTTTGGCAATTGATGTCTTTCCAATGCCCCCAACACCACATACACCAATCATGTGAACCTTACTTGATCCAACGAACCGCAATAAGTTCATTTCCTTCGCTCGGGAATGCACTCCAACTAGTTTCTCACCAACATGTAAAGATCCAACATTTAACTAGTTAAATATATGCTTTGAGATCATATCAATAAACTTCGATTCATAGCTGCCAATCAAAAAGACAGATACATATGATCAGTTACTGAAAAAGAGGTTAACCTCATAAGTCTGGAAATTTGGCATCCGCGTTATACAGGTTGTTTAGGTTTATTACGTTAATAAAAAATATATCAACTTTCTTATCATTTAAAAGTAAACCAAAAAGTTCCAAATTCTCATTACCTAGCTTTAAGGTAAAAAGTCCTAATAAACAAATCAGATTTTTTATGAGATGTGAATGGCTGAATAAAAAAATTTGATTCTTAGTTAATGTTTAGTTTCATTAAGTATTCCTATTTTCTTTATAAAATAACTACCAAATATTTTTGCAGTTTTCATGTTCAAACATGAATTCAGGAAGGTTATTGATTAGTATAAATGTAATAGGATTTATAAAGATGCAAAATCATTAATAGAAAGACAAGCTAGCAAAAGAATAGCCCTCAGTGATTACCCATTGGCCAGACGTTCCAGATCCCATCTAGGTAAGTTAACAGCCTTGATCAAAGCTTCCTTCCATTTGGGCACCTCTCTTTTTACCAGTTTTTCATGATTACCGAAGGTTGCTTCATAATTCTCGGTTTGTTTAACCACCATTTCTGGCTTACAATTGTGATATACGATGACGCTTTGATATTTGTCCAGAAATTTCTCCTTGTTATCAATGATCTTCACAAGCTCCCGCAAACATGATGGCGACGAAGCAAAGCCTTCAGAGAGTATAACCATCAGAAATCTTGATTGTTCAATGGCTCTAAAGACTTGTGGAGATCTCTTCACCTCTATGCACATGATCGTCTTCTTTGAAAGCACGAATCCCTTTGCGCTTAAAATCACGAAAAAGATGATCTACAAATCTTTGAATAATATCGCCACCTTCATAACTCACAAAAACATCATATGACCATGTATGATTAGTAATGGATTTTAAAGATGAACTCCCCATTATACTTACTCAATAAGAAAATGAAGCAATGAAAAATGAAAGATGGTTTGGTAAAACTAATCAAGGGAAAAAAAATTCAAAGTCCTGCATATATATTTGATTCCATTGACCCATAGTTTAAGGAAATAGATGAATCACGATAATAACACAACCTCATGTTGTTGTGAAAAAAAAAAATAATTAGAACCTCAAGTTCTAATTTTGATTCAATTAATGGAATCAATAACATAACATCATGTTATGTTATAAAGAAAAAAAAAAACATTAAGTTTTATCATGCGATACTAGTAACTTGATTGAAGGGTAATGGCAAAGCCTTTTGTTTGTGTGGTGTCCCTAAAGGGGGATTTTAATAAATGATGCGTTGTATTCTAGTAGATCCAGGAGTAATCTACTAAGTTTTAAAGATATAAAATGCAATGGTTATCATCTTGAAACCATAATTACATCCATTAAAAATGGGAAAAAGTTCACAATGGAAAGAATGAAATGTCTGTCTTCTGGATTGTATTTTACATACATAAATCAGACAGAAATAAATATGGTTTCTACCCGAAAGGGCGTAGATCTCAAAATATTTACCCTTTGGCATGATCGTTTGGGTAATTCGGGTGATATTATGAGGAGGAGAATAATTGAGAGCTCAAATAGGCATCCCATAATAGGTTCTCAAGATCACTATTATTAAATTTTTTTTTATCTGTGGAGGCATGTTTTTCGAAAAAATAATATCTGGGCCCTTAATCAATAAACTTATAAAAATCTATTTTCTTTCTAGGAAAGAATGAAAAAGACATCTGTGGGCCAATTACTCCTCCGTGTGAACCATTTTGATTCTAATAAAATCAATAACATAACCTCATGTTATGTTATTAAAAAAAAAAAAAAAAAAAAAAAACTTTAAGTTTTATTATGATTCCCTCAAGAGAATCAAATAACACGACTTCATATTATTTCTTATATGTTTGTGTTTTATCAGTTTAGATGTCGGATATAATTATTTAATCATTTGCTGATTTGCAAAATTCATGATTTCGCATGTTTTCTACATGATATTGGTTAACATTATTTTGCACGTCTTTTGTCTATCTTTTCCGAATCAATTGGGTTTGTACTTGTATTTCTTTATAAAGTGAAGTTTCTATCATTTTTTCTGGTTATTGGATTTAAGAAGAAAAAAAGGGCGATGAACATACTAATAACATATATCAAAATCGTAATATTACTCAAGATTAGATATGTTGCCTTAATAAAATTGTGATGCATCTATTTATTTTTAGGTTTAGTGTGTGGTTTATAGTATTTTTACTTTCTATCTAAAATCTATGTTATATACGTGTTGGATGAAAATCGAAAGTATGTGTTTAAATTTAATGATTAGCCTTTAATAAAAATGTTAATGGCGTAAAACACAACGTTTTAAAATTACCTAAATTTGAAATTGATTTTTTTTACGACTTGTATAAGTGGTGTATAATCTCTTAATAAGATGCGTAAAATGTTTGTGATATATGAACGAAAAAAAAAAATTTCTTATTGGTGACATATGCAATCTTTTGCTAATTGATAATTTTGTCCATTTTTACTGTAGAATGTTAAATTTAAAGCTTTCAAATATTGATTTTGTTGTTCTTGACATCTCGGGAAAAGACCATCTCCCTTGGACTTTTTCATGCTGATGTTCTCATTAACTTTGGGGATAATCCAATAAGTGAAATAATGGGCTCCATTTTACAGAAGTGTGCCACATTACTGGTATTCCCCCCATCGTTTTTTTTTCATGATGATCTATTAAAGAATACTTATACGAATAACAGACTCGTTTTAAATTCTCGCTATAATTATATGCACCTCAAGATGCATATAAAAAAAAGTATAAGCGAGTTCGGTCTCATAATTTTTGTGTTAGATTTGAATTAAAAGATAATATCTAACGGTGAAAGATCCGTTATATGAAAGATTTGACCATCAAAAGCAGGACATTATTGTAAATGCAAGCACATTTTCGCAATATTGAGGATTGCATCTGAATGATAAAAAGAAAACCATGCGATGAGATGGTTATGCCTGAATATACTCATATATCGAGAACGATGCTTTGATATAAGTTTTCTTTTAAATAAAGCAAAGGTATGCGTTAAGAAACCGATAAACCCTCGTTTACTAAATTTGCTCCATTCACTTAACTGAATGTGACTCAATAACGATGATCATATAGATATCGTGATTCATGGACCGTGGTGAAATCATTTATTATCGTTTTAATTAAAAGAATTGTTTGCAACCTCAAGTTTGTAAGGTTAAAGATGAGTAAATCAAGTATAGATTATCCATTCCCTCTTGTGAATGTGGATGAATAGAATTCATTCCCTTAAGTGAATGTGATATAATGATAAATAATAAAATTTTCATTCCCTATAGTGAATTGTTTAATAATGTAATGATATGGTCGAGTAATATGACAATGACAAACCATAGTAATGGCAAAATAAATAGAAAAAGTAGCAAACAAAATGCTATTTATGCACAAAATGCAATATGAAGTATGCAAACTACAACGGTGTGTCAAAGATATTACACACTATATTTAATAGATTTAAGAATTTTCTTTGCTTAACACATTTTACTCTTGTAATAGAAATATAAATTTGTCTGATGAAACAACGTTAAATATTAAAGATGAATTATTATTTTTTTGTATCTTTCTCGACATGCATTATATAAAGATTAGTAAAAGCTAATCATTGCCATAACATAAGTTTATGAGCAATAATTACAATTTTTTTTTGACATGACCGGTTCTACCATCCCGAGTCATTAATGATGCAAAAACTATGAAAGAATAAGATTCTTCAATCTAATGTTATTATCTCTCAAAAGAAGTTGATTATTAATCTATCAACTAGATTGGGGACTTAATCCCTCAATATTCTGGAAAGAAAACACGTGGATATATGTAGGCATACAAATCCATTGTATGAACCATTTAGAGTTTAAAATCGATGCATCGTCTAAATGGTCATTAAATCGCAACCTCAAGTTTGCATGATTAATAGCTCAATGCGAGCTTAACATTCCATAGTAAGTATTTTCATCATGAATATGCGATGAATTACTTCTAAAATATTAAATGAAAATGAGAGAAAAAAAAAACTTGTGTTGTTGTATGGGGCCATATTATAATATACACAACAACAACAACAATTAGCATCATGCCAATATGTTATTCCTCCCTTTTATAATTAGTTTTGGTTATTAACCAAACATATCCCATTTCAATTTTTTTTGTGCAAATTACTCCACCTAAATGCACATATACGGGATATAGAAGAAGGATAATTCCTTCAGGAGGAGAGAAGTAGCTGCAAATTAAGAATGAATTATCATATTCTATTGATCCTCGAAAGAAATTTTATAGATAATCTAATAACCATACAAAATTTCAGCTACTCATGCTCTGATTATATGTTGTCCCTTAAGGACACTATTATGACATGCCTCAAGCATGGTAGACAAATTGATTCCAAATAAAATCCTCGATGAAAAATATGGAGCATGAAAACAAGATGGTTGTTCGAGGTATAAAAGACCCCATGATAGTCTCATAAAGAGACACTAGACATGAAGGTTTCAAAGAACCTCAGATAGCTAATGAGATCTCAATAAATTTCTTCTTATTTTGTCTTGATTTATATGGAATCGAAAACAAACGACGTCGATTAATTTGTCTACATATAATATATTGCTTGCTATTATGCATGATGAAGGACTAGAAATCAACACTATATCCAAATATGAGCTCAATGAAATGTTTGGCCAAAATACAAAAGTCTACAGTATCTTGCAAATTACTTAAAACTATTGCGCAACGATGAAGTTCATACAATCAATGTGTAAAATCTATTGGTAATACATCGTTTTCTGTGTGAAACTGAAATAAGAGCTCTAAAGTTATGTGCTTTAATACTTGAATTGTGAAATAAATAATTCATAAAATAATAAATTGATTATTAAGAGACATATTATCTCAAGGTGGATGTAATCCTATTGATATTTTATGAGATAAGTATTTATTTTTTCCTTTAAAATTGGAATTATCTAGAGCTCTTCATATTCTACGAAGGATATGTAATGCCTCAAGCATGGCTCACAAATTCAACTTCTAGAAACAATTAATAAAGTTCTCAATAACTTTATTTGATCTAATTGAATGAATCCTTATATGGATAAAAAAATCATTTTTGGGAACGCATCATATATAAATTGCATTTTTGCACTGTTCTCTAAGAAATGACGAGGTCCTCAAGTACCATACTATAAGTGCAATTGAGTTTTGATGTTAATTCTGCAATTAATATGCGTCGTAAGAGTATATTTTTCTCTTAATCTTTGTAGACACATTGTATACTTTCTAACAAATGCATTTGATATTGAATTGGAAGCTACACATATATTTTGTTATCATTGCAGGACTTATTCTTAACATCAACAATTTGGTGGACTTCATTACAAAGTTGTCGTCAACAAAAGTATTTGAGCAACTCGTTCAGAAGATTAGCATTCGATGCTTGAAATATATACATTAAATTGAGGAGGAGCATTATGCGCACTGCACTCTTTTCCTTCATCAAGTTTTTATCCCATTGGGTTTTCTTGATAAGGTTTTTAATGAGGCAGTATATACCGTATGATAAACGCTGAATATCCAAGGAGGAGTGTTGTAAAATAATACTAATGGGCTTATGTATATTCACCATTATCTCAACCGGCCCGTTAGGGTTTACATGTATTTATCTTCCCTATAAATACTTGATACTTGTAACCTCTTGGATTGATATACCTGAATAAGAATTCTCCATTCTCCTCATTCTTCTCTTATTCTTGTGTTCTTGTTCTTTACATTTATAACAATCAGGTTTTTTATGAGATGTGAATGGCTGAATAAAAAAATTTGATTCTTAGTTAATGTTTAGTTTCATTAAGTATTCCTATTTTCTTTATAAAATAACTACCAAATATTTTTGCAGTTTTCATGTTCAAACATGAATTCAGGAAGGTTATTGATTAGTATAAATGTAATAGGATTTATAAAGATGCAAAATCATTAATAGAAAGACAAGCTAGCAAAAGAATAGCCCCCAGCCCAGACGTTCCAGATCCCATCTAGGTAAGTTAACAGCCTTGATCAAAGCTTCCTTCCATTTGGGCACCTCTCTTTTTACCAGTTTTTCATGATTACCGAAGGTTGCTTCATAATTCTCGGTTTGTTTAACCACCATTTCTGGCTTACAATTGTGATATACGA
Organism: Tanacetum coccineum; assembly: GCA_026074375.1. Lineage (NCBI taxonomy): Eukaryota > Viridiplantae > Streptophyta > Magnoliopsida > Asterales > Asteraceae > Tanacetum > Tanacetum coccineum. Next base: position 46,521 of record BQNB010029065.1, read on the forward strand.
TGATGATTTGATATTTTTCCTGCAATTTCTTCTTGTTCTCAATGATCGTCACTAGCTCCCTCAAACACGATGGCGACGAAGCGAATCCGTCAGAGAGTATAACCACCAGAAACCTTGATTGTTCAATGGCTCTAAAGACTTGTGGATATCTCTCTTCGCCTCTACGCACATGATCATCTTCTTTGAAAGCACGAATCCCTTTGCGCTTAAAATCACGAAAGAGATGATCTACAAAGCTTTGAATAATATCGCCACCTTCATAACTCACAAAAACATCATATGACCATGTATGATTAGTAATGGATTTTAAACATGAACTCCCCATTATACTTACTTAATAAGAAAATGAAGCAATGAAACATGAAAGCTAGTTTGGTAAAACTAATCAAGGGAAAAAAAATCAAAGTCCTGCATATTTGATTCTATTGACCCATAGTTTAAGGAAATGTTAATTAGTTTGGTGCAAGTTGTAAAGACCAAACAATTAAAGAATGAACAAAACAATAGTGTCGTAATCACATTTAAAACGTATTTCCAAACGAAATGATCTTAGATTTTAATTATCAGAGAACTTAAATTCCAAGAAAAGTTGCCTTAGGATCTATCAGGTTGTAACTCTTATTCATAGCCAGAGGTGGAGGGAGGGGGTGACTAGCGGGTGCTAGGCCCCCTCCAATGATCTCTATTGTATTAGCATAGCTATATTTAGCCCAGCCATAACTTAACTTTGGTGTAAAGCTGGCCTCCCCCAACTATAACTTATATCCATAATAATAGAAAAAGAAAACAAACGGTGTGTAGAAACGTCTCCTATTTTGTGGCAAATGAAGAATTTTTTTTTATAGTAAGTCATAGGAAACCATTTTCTACCTCAAATGCTTTTTTTTCAACTTTATTTATAAACTTTTTATAGTTAACTTTGATTGTTTATTACCCACAACTGAATAACAATAACTGTTTAATATATTTTATTCATAAATCTTATTTTTGTTTTCTGTTGTTCAACTATTTAAGCTATTTGAGCTTGAAGAACCAATGTTATGTTCTTCTGGGAATTAAAAAAGATAAAACCAACTTTTTTTTTTCAAGTTTATTACTTTTAAGCGCAACATATGTCAAATGTTTCCGTTTCATTTGCACATGTTAGTTTTTGAAATTGTTTACTTGTACAAAATATTGTTCGAAACGAACGCTTTTACTGTTAGATTTTCTCGCTTTTACTGTTAGACTTTTCTAAATAAATATCCATCTAAAAGTTGATCACGGAGTATGATTTTCTTCACATGAAGAAAAAGTCTATCCTCTAAATGTGTTGAAGGAACAAGCATAGGAGACTTTTGAATGAAATGGCAAGGTCTCTAACGACCATAAAAATTTGGGTCAACAACGTTTACTTAAAGTCTTCTAACCAATGAGCTTCAAGTCTTTTGTACTACTATTTTTCAATGAGCTTATTACCGGTACCTAGATGTGCGACTAAATTATATTTCTAAATATAAGCTTTTCCGATTGGAATAACAACTTAAGCAGTTGAATGCTTAAAACTAACTTTTCTAGATTATGGTTCTATTGACACGTAGACAAGAAATTGTAAATATGGAGTACCTTGACAAATGGACATAGATCCCATTGGTTCTAACGTTTAACTTATTAGTATTAGTAAAACTGTGAACGATTGTTATTAGCTTTGATTCTCTTTATTATCTCTATCAGGAGCGGATGTACCGCTTGTTTATAGAAAATTTCATAAGTTAATAGAAAATCTGAAAACATGCGGCCTCATACAAAAGAACTTGAGACTATACTATTAGCCCAGTCGAATTATAATTCGGGTGGGCTAATATATACTTTAAAGATTCCAAAACGTAATCATTTGAAATAAAACCTTAACTTTATTGAACTAAACACGAACTACAATTCATGTGGTGACAATCCTTGAATTTGAGTAAGGATAAGTGATAACCGTAAAGACACCTTAACACTTCATTTCTAAGAACTTGACTAATGATAAGGTTCGAACCTCCATCGTCAAATAAGGAACGCTTGTCTTCCAGGCATGACTTGAACTTATATCGGAAGATGATGGTAAGGCTTTTCAGTAAACATTGGAACATCACACAACGATAAGACATAATAAAACCATAATATAAGGGCAGAACAAATGGAAATAGTTGTTAACCCTGCATGTCTAAAATTTAATTGTTCGAATATGAATAACCGTGTGAGTGTTTAATTTGTATTGAAATAATATGTTAGATTAAGGAAATGTTGATTTAACTCGTTTGAGAGCAATCTTTGATTAGATATGATAATAAAAGTAGAGGTTTGTTGAATAATTTGTTGTGTTGATAAATTGGATACCACCATTTCACAAGTATTAAGTCGGAAATTTAATCCTCCAAATTTCGTATAACTTTAGATATTTTGGGAAAGCGTTTATGGATGCCAATGATCCTAAGTACCTAATGCCCGTGTTTCATGAGTACTTAAACATACGTATCATTTTTTTACATTCTGTATAGCTATATATGCTCCTACATGAGTAACTAGTGTGAAAATGAATTCACTTGTATTAAAAACGAGTTTGTTAAGTCTGCACGTTGCAACAGGTTTAAACAAACATTACTTTTTTAAACAAACACGATGGCGACGAAGCGAAGCCATCAAGGAGTATAACCACCAGAAATCTTGATTGTTCAATGGCTCTAAAGACTTGTGGAGATCTCTCTTCGCCTCTACACACATGATCATCTTCTTTGAAAGCACATCCCTTTGCGTATAAAATCACGAAAGAGATGATCTACAAAGCTTTGAATAATATCGCCACCTTCATAACTCATAAACACATCATATGACCATGTTTGATTAGTAATGGATTTTAAAGATGAACTCCCCATTTAATTTACTCAATAAGAAAACTAAAGCAATGAAAAATAAAAGCTGGTTTGGTAATACCAATCATGGGAATAAAATTTAAAGTCCAGCATATTTGATTCCATTGACCTATAGTTTAAGGAAATGCTGATTAGTACACTGCAAGTTGAAAAGAACAAAACAACTAAGAAAGAAAATGAACATCCAAGTATTGAAATGAATCTAGAAGATCTCAATTAAAGTAACCAATGGGCTACAGAAATGGTAGATTTAGAGGACCTTGACTAATGCACTTTGATCCCAGTGGTTCTAAAATCCAACTCATTAGTATTAGTAAAACTATGAACTATATTATAGAAAATTTCATAAGTTAATAGAAAATCTGAAAACATGCAGCCTCATACAAAAGAACTCGAGACTATATACTTGAAATATTGTGATTTATGCTGAAATCAATTCACACGTGCCGTGCACATGCTTGCCTATAACAGATAATTCAAAGAGGGTGGGAAAAGATGTTAAGCTTTCCTTTATCTTCCAACTGCAATCATTCAACTATCTAAATCAATCCAATAACAATCATTCGGTTATCAATTCTTCTTCTTTATTTCCCTAAGTTTGTTAGTTTGTTTTGCTTTATTTCATTGTGAATTCTAGAATAACACATATCAAGTGGTATCTGCTATCCTCGCAACTCTATCATATTGTCCGATCAAAAATTCGCCAAAATTCAAATTTTCTGACGAGTTTTTGTACATTATGTTTCACAACAAGATCAATGTTAAATATTCATAGCGATCACGTGCATAGCCCATTAGTGGTTAATTCTTCTAATCACGAACCTATGGTGAATGGTGTTTGGTTTAATTGATCAAAAACTGTCATAGTGGTCATTGTTACTTAAAAGAAGACGAAGTAGTAACAGTTATTCACAATGGTAAAGTTACTAGTAACAGTTATTCAAAATGATGATCATCACAAAGAGTAATAATGCTCAAGATCAAAGCGGTGAATCAAATAATGATGTTGAGCCCCAAAACATAAATGAATTGTGGTAGTTATTGAAAAAGGTTAGTGATAAGGTTGATGGCTTGTGTGTCTTTCAAGAGTTTGCTACTGTTGAGTTTGCAAAGATTAACAATGGTGAAGGAACTAGTAATAAGGGTGGAAATAGTGGTAATGGAACTATTCATCATGGAGGGGGAATAACAATGCACAACATCATCAAAATCCTTATGGGAAACTGACTAGATTGGACTTTCCAAGGTTCAATGGGGATGATGGTGAAGAGGTGGTTGTTCAGAGTGTTGGGATTTAACAATCTAGCTAACCAATTTAGCTACGAGTACGCAGCGGATGGATCTAGTAATAGCATATGATTAACACGTAAACAAGAAGTAAATAGAAAGCGTACCTCTCAGCAAATGATCTTGAAACAAGTAAAGCGACTAAAATAAATCGCCTCTACGGTTGCTCACACAATCACGTCAACCGAATATGTTAAATTGTCTAGCCTTAACTTCACAAACAAACACCCTTGTGTTATAAACCGATTACCAAACAAACCCTTGTACCTTGTAACCGAAAACCAATATTACCGAATTAGGGTTTATAGCTAACCCTAATTTAAAGAATACAACTTGGACCGAAAATCAGCAACTCCGGAAACCAGTTAGGGTTTTAATCTTCGAACCACAAGCTTACTAAACACGTCGAGCTAGGAGATGAACAACGACTGAAAACCTTGAAAGGTTTTAAGTCTATATCGGTGAGGACTTGAGAACCGAAACCCAAGACAACCTTAGAGAAGGGCCTGGAAATTTTGGAGAAGGAATAGAGGAAAATAAATGAGATATGGGGTCAAGGGTATATATTACCCTTGAATCCTACTCATGATAAACTAGGAAACCTTTCCTATACATATCACAACTCTTTCTTTCCTTGTAGACTAAGAAAACGAATCCTGGACCTTCCAGAATTCTGTATGGACGACTAAAACAAACAGCCACCATAGAGTTCGTACCTTGTCATATTTGGTCCTTTGGTTTTGTATTGTGAAGTATAAAACATATTCTCCGTGTATTAACGTGTGTGCCCCCAATAGGCTCACATATTTCTAACGTATCTCGTGCTAACCGACTACCATAACCCAACACAAAGTACAAAATTACAATAGTTCTTTGTCATTGATCAGGTTAGGGACGAGGTTAGGTTTCTTGAATTTGTTTGATAAGAGTACAACAGTACAACAACTCTTAATTGACATTTGTAATTTGTTAAGAGGTTTGGTGAAAATGTGCCTTAGGAACTGTATGAGACAGAGATCTT